>MU551630.1:3658859-3696359 GCA_024362625.1 Silurus asotus
GAGGAAGATCTTCAATGGTGTGCTGTAGAGCGCTGAACCTCAACACTACTGAACACCTTTGGGATGAATTGAAAGTACCTGAGTGCCGGGGTGTGTAGTCAAACGAACCTCCAAATCTCCACAAATCTCCACAAATCTCCACAAGCACACTCCAAAATCTAGTGGAACATCTTCACAGAAGAATGGAGGGAATTATAAGAGCAAATTGGGACTAAATGTGGAAATGCGATGCTCAAAAAACATACCATATTTAGAACCAAACTTGCCGATATAGTTTTTTTTATGTGTGTATCTGTGTGTCTGTCTCTGTGTGTGTGTGTGTGTGTGTGTGTGTGTGTGTGTGTGTGTGTGTGTGTGTGTGTGTGTGTATATGTGTGTGACAGACTTAAGTAAGTGACTGTTATTCCCAGTCTGCAGGTTCACCTCTGTCCCGACTCAATGTGAGTATGTGCCTGGGGCAGACGTAAAACACACACACACACACACACACACACACACACACACACACACACACACACACACACACACACACACACACAAACACAAAATCCCCATAATGAGACAGAGCCTCGCTAATTGAATTACAGAGAGGTCTTTCGGCCTGAGGGCAACTCACCAGCCTGGGGTGTGTGTGTGTGTGTGTGTGTGTTTCTGTGCATTTGGACTGTACAGTGAACAATTAATATGGACATTTTACATTTTGTGTTTTTATGTGTTTGTATGTGTGTGTGCTTGTCTGCGTGTGTGTGTGTGTGTGTGTGTGTGTGTGTGTGTGTGTGTGTGTGTGTGTGTGTGTGTGTGTGTGGTGATCAGCTCTCACCTCGTCACACATTTCAGAGTAATATTTCATACACCACTCACATTTCCCTTCTCTGCCCATCTCTCACAAACCCACCGCTGGACCACGCCAACACTTCGTTTGTGATTCTAAAGTCATCACAGAGGAAATACACACAATTCCTATTGCTTTAATGTCAATCAAATGACACTATAGATATAGATCATGAGTGGTGGACAAAGTACACAAACCATGTAGTTATGTTAAAGTAGAAATACTAAAATAAGTCTCCAGTAAAAGTAAAAGTGTCCATTTGAACTTAAAAAGAAGTACAAAAGTATTTGTCTTCAAATGTACTGAAGTATCCAAAGTACTATAATTTATTATGGCTTTAATTTTCCTATTATCATTTTTGTCACTTAATCAACTCAGTGTATGTGAACAGTCTCTAATGTGACTCTCAAGCACACTGATCTATAAATAGAATGATATTAATGAGTCAAACACTGATTGATTTCTATTACAGTTATCATGAGCCCAAAACGACTTCAAAATATTTCACACAAATAATCCCACCGGTGTTGCAGCGAGTTCGAGTCAGGAATTTCTTCCAACATGTATTTCTCTTAAAATGTTCTGCTTGCTGTTGATCTGATGCTGAATTGTATGTTGGTGATAAGTAGATGCCACCAAGCGACAATAAAAACAATTTTTCAAACAGAGCGCGCTTTACCGTGATTGGCGACTTGCTGCATGTTTGACACAAAAAAAAGAATGACTGATTTTGCAACATGTAGTTGAGTAAAATTGCGATATTTGCCATTGAAATGTAGTGACGTTACAGTAAAAGTCTCCCCAAATGGAAATACTTCAGTAAAGTACAGCCATGCACATAAGCTACCTAAATACAGTAACAAATTCACAGTAAATCCCATGTAGAAGTTGAAGCCGAATCACAGGTTTAATCTTTGTTTCAGGATCAGAACGCTACTCTAATTAAATTTCCAGTTTTAATTGATGTATGTAAAGTGAAAATGGAAATAAAGTGCCATCTCTAGGCCTGTGTGTGTGTGTGTGTGTGTAGGAGTGAGTGTTTACTATACAATGTTACATTGTCAGAAAACTAAAAACCATAGGTTTAGTTTTCCAACAGCATTGTTGCTGAAATATTATCCTGCTATTCGAGTGTAATGTGATTCTTTTCGGTGTATTCTATAACACTCTCACGTCCACACACACACACACACACACACACACACACACACACACACACACACACACATATGTGAACATATATAGTACAGACCAAAAGTTTGGACACACCTTCTCATTCAAAGAGTTTTTGTTATTTTCATGACTATGAAAATTGTAGATTCACACTGAAGGCATCAAAACTATGAATGAACACATGTGGAATTATATATGAAATTATATACATAACAAAAAAGTGTGAAACAACTGAAAAATGTCGTATTCTAGGTCCTTTAAAGTCGCCACCTTTTGCTTTGATTACTGCTTTACACACTCTTGGCATTCTCTTGATGAGCTTCAAGAGGTAGTGACCTGAAATGGTCTTCCAACAGTCTTGAAGGAGTTTCCCGAGAGATGCTTGGCACTTGTTGGCCCTTTTGCCTTCACTCTGCGGTCCAGCTCACCCCTAAACCATCTCGATTGGGTTCAGGTCCGGTGACTGTGGAGGCCAGGTCATCTGGCGCAGCACCCCATCACTCTCCTTCTTGGTCAAATAGCCCTTGATGCCTTCAGTGTGACTCTACAATTTTCATAGTCATGAAAATAAAGAAAAATCTTTAAATGAGAAGTTGTGTCCAAACTTTTGGTCTGTACTGTAAATATATAAGATGCAACATGTCTTAGATCAGGTCTTCACTTCCTACAGGCACGGCTTAGAGGTGTGATGCATAAACAAGCAGAAAGTGAAACCCAAAACCAGGTCAAAAGGTCAGATATGAACTTAAAGAAAAAACTGTGAAGAACCCGAACTATGCAGAACGAAAGAGATCCACAAAAACCTCACAGGTGAGGAGCCACTGGAGAACGCCAAGTCTGAGAGACCAGAATTGCAAAATGGGAAAATGGGAGGGGTGAATGAATCCAAATCAGCAAACAATCAACATCTTTAATCAGTTGGTCATTAAAAACAAAAAGTCCTCCCTCCTATGACTCTTGCAGCTGCATGAATTATGACTTGATTGCACTTCACATCACTCCTCCTGAAATAGCAGAGTCTCGTTGTTAATAGAAATAAAGAGTCCTCTAGGAACAAGATCCTGCTGTGAAGAAATTTGTCCCGTATTTTATTTTATATGAATAAACAATGCCTCTGATCAATATGCATCTCCTCGGACGGCTTTTACATGAAATTGGTGCTTTAATTTTTTAAATATTAGTGTTTATATAGAGCAAGGAAGGTGCTAACTCAGTGGTCAAAGCATCGGATTTCAGATCTCAACTGCTGGACCCTTGAGCAAGACCTTTCTCTCAAATCTCTACTGCTCAGTTGTACGTTGCTCTGGATAAGGGCATCAGCCAAATGCCATACATGTTCATATTCATTTTGGCCTCACATGTCAATATTATGATCTAGGGGGTAAAAATGTGCATAAACATGGCTGAGCTCACAGTAACAGTAACACAGCAATACAGTAACCTTTCAACTATAGCTGTTTAAATACTCCACTGACCAACTGCTCATTCTGCTTATTCTCATTCTTCTTTCTCTTTTATTTTTATCTCTCCTCTTGCTTTCTTTTTTTCCCCCCTCTCTCACTAATAGTGGTCTCCTGCCCATTACTCTGACATGGGGTCACAGCATTTGTCAATTGTCATTTGACACCGAATTATCGTTGCATTATTAAATTTATAAACGTCAGTGGAAATCAGATGGAATCACGGTCAGGAGGAAAAGAGAGAGCGACTTTCTAATCTGCTCTGGCTGTCAGCGAGCTCGCTCATCATCTCTGCTGCGGGAAATGAGAGCGCCCGAACGTCTGACAGCACAATATCACAAAACACTGACGCATCAGCCTTTCATTTTTCCCCAGACGAGTATTTTTTTTTTTACTCTCCCCTCACAATTTGCTTCCCTCGTCTCCTCGTTGCTTTATTTATTTCATTTATATTTACAGAATATTTGTTTGGTTTTGGAAAGGGAGCAAAATAGCAGCAGTAATTTTAGCATACAAATGAATAGCACTTCATAAAATAATAAAAAAAAACCTTCTCAGAATGTGTTATTCTTTAAAGTATTGGTTCTCTCAATCCAAAATTATGAGTTTTTACGTTTTACTATTATTACTACAAAATGCACTTTCTAACAATAATACATATAAATAGTATAGTATTTTACTGTATATAATTTATATAGTAATAAATATACATTAAATTTTACGGTAAAATGATCAGTAATGGAGTCGTATGATGGAGAAGAGAGTCATTTTCCTTCAACATCATGTCCCAAAGTGTGTTTTATTCCTCTTATACCACAACCGTTTACCAACAATTACAAACATATATAAGTTCAAGAATGCCACATCACGGTTTGGTTTAATTTGGATACGGTTCGGGGGGAAATGAACAACATAACGCATGCTTGTTGTTTTTTATTAACGCAGTTTAGAATTATTAACATTTGTGATCAACATTTTTGAACAGCTTACATTTTTAAAACAATTTAAATAAAATGTCTGCTCAGTTAAATAATATATAAAATAATATTTTTACTATTTAATACAAATAAAATGTTATACTACTGGCATTGTTTTGTATGTTTTTAAGTTAATAATGAAGAAAAAATCACATTTTGAACATGTGCAAGATGTACAATATATACCAAATATGTAATTTTTGATGTATACAGAGGCATCTGATTGGCCCCAAATATATACTGCACAAGGATAGTTTTTCCTGATCTCAACATCAACCCGTCTGTCTGGGAGTCAGTGATTAGATTTGGATTTTTTTTATTTTTCTGTTCATTTACTTTTCATTTTGGTAATTGATAAAGATAAAATATGAACACCTTTATTTTGGAAAGCATTCTAATTTTACAGCATTTTTTTACACCGGCCTAAAACGACTAGTTCCCAACAGTCACTGCACTGCACTCATATACCAGAGAAAAACTCCACCTCCCACAATACACCTGCACACACACACACACACACACACACACACACACACACACACACACTTCTTCCGCTTTCTCTTGATGATAATAATTAAACACAGGTGTGCCCACTTTCATGCACCCATGCTCAAAAACACAGTATTTAAAGGGCCTTCATTCACAAAAAGCCTGTAAATGAAACTAGTTGAGACGCCACTGGACCACTGAATTTTACAAGTTTTATTGTAAGTGAGTTTTTGTCTTAGGTTTTGGTTTCATGTTTCCTTTCATATCCCAGTTTGCACACCACTTGAACTTCCCTGTTTTTCTGCTACGTTTGTTATTTAAACTATGGATTTGTTCGCTAAAATAAATGAACTTCGACCTGCACTTGTGTCCTCCTGTTTGCATATTTACATGGGAGCATTATAGAGACCTCGACACAACAACGATTATAAAATCAATCGAATATTCTCATGGTGAAAACATTCATCTGGTAGAAATGGAGCCAAAGACACAGAGTTATCAGCTAAATGGCTTTAGCGGTGGGTGCTAACAGCCATCTGCTGGAAGAGAGAACACACACACTCTCTCTCTCTCACACTCTCTCTCTCTCACACACACACACACACACTCTCTCTCCAGTGTCTCTGTTGGAGGATTTCTATGTAAGCATCTGTTCACTTTCCTTTCAGTGTTGCCAAATTGGGTGTTTTCCCACCTTCTGAGCTATTTTTACTCACACTGGGAGGTGGAACACACTGGACCATGAGGGAGTGGGACACAAACACACACAGACACACACACACACACACACACACACACACACACACACACACACACACACATGCACACGGTGCTTTTTTATTTATTTGTTGTAATCCCATTGCAGGGGTTAGATTAGAAAAATTCAAAGGCAGATCAAAATCATTATTAGATCAAATCTGGAGGAAAACAAACTTCACCACTGTGGGATTTAATCTCAAAACTTTATCATCAGATCTCCATGACCTGTGCACTTTCAGGAACATCCTACTGAAAGGTTCTGGACTCAGTGGAGTTTATTAGTCACAACTCTCCGTTACTAAATACACTGTAGAATCACTGAATGTGGGGGAAAAATCAATATACACATAAATAAATCTGCTTTTTTTAAGCCCTGCAGCATAATTCTCACTTCCCGTACTGGTGGAAATCCATTTCTCAAAGTGTTTTATTCCTCTGATTCCCAAAGAAATAAAGGATTTAATAAAAATTAACCACATATCAACTTCTTTATATATACACTATTTGAGCAAACATACATGTGCTTTTATAAGAACCTTCTTCTGGTAAGATGATCCACCAGATTTTGGAGTTTGCTTGTGGAGATTGTTTGCTCATTGAGCCATAAATGTGTTAGTAAAGTCAGGTACTGATGTAAGGTAAGGAGGCCTGGGGTTCAGGAAAAGTCAGGTGTCCCAGTACTTTTGTCCAAATAGTTTATATTTTTATTTGAGCTTCACTGAATGTAGCGTAATGGAAATTCCACATCATTAAAGTTAAAAAACAAATAAAATGGTGCCATGTTACTGAGAATCCACAAAGCTTTTCTCTCGTTTACCTGCGACACTGCAGACATTGTAGCAATGATTGCAAAATGTAAACAAATTAAAATTTATAACAGAAAAAAAAACACAAAAAAAGAAGAAAAAAAAAAAAAAAAGAAAGAATTTTTCATTCATGTTCACATGTAGAGAATGTTTTTTTATTAAATTATATTTACTACACTCATAGTCCCCAAGTTATAATGGCTTTCTTTTTTTATGATTACTTGGTCTCGATTTTACGTAACAAAAGCGATACGAACATATTTTTTACTTTTTTGCTAGTCATTTCATTTTCGTATTTTCATTTTCGTATACGTTGGGATGCTGCCAGGAATCTCACTTTGTGAGGTGCTTTATTCTCGCAAATGTTCGATGTAAACATTCAATTATCACAGTGTTTGAGCTTGTATTTTTTTTAGTTTTTAGTGTTTCAAAGCCTTGTTTTAGCTCTTGTCTCTCTTCTTTTTTATACTTTTTTTTTATTCTTTTTTTGGACACTGAAATGAAGCATGCAGGGTCAATCGTCCACTTGCGAACTGGCGCTCGTGCTTGTTCCTGCATACATATATACTGTATAGTTTATACATTACTGTACTAGAAATTTCTCTGTTTTGCTCAATTATATACTGTAATTTTTTACAATATTATCAAATTACAAAAAAAGGACCCTATACTGATCACCATTCCTTAAGACCCCTGGTGGGCTAGGCCATGTCTCGACTTGTAAGTGATTTATGCATGAAAGTGTTTTTGTTTGTCTGTAAATGCATGGTTTCTTGTATTGTATTGTATAACTTGTATCGGTCCATAAAAAGGGTTTAATCACACACTTTATTTCTGTTTATTCTATTTCTGAGTGTCCACTGTAAGCGTAGAATGAAGTAAGAATCAATAACGCATTAAACCGTAAAAGCGTATTGAAATGAACCTGTATTATAGAGCAATCTGGAAAAAAAAAACACCTTCTGCGCAATCCTGATCTAGTATTCAACATGGCTGTGGTGTGACACGATAATAACAGCTCTGAACAGCATGACGACGCGTATTCACGGGTTAATATTAAGTCAATGTTGCTTTTAACACAAGTGAATCGCGATCTTGTTTTGTTTTTTATTCGCACGCCAACATTTCCACCTCTGCCAAGCAGAAAACCCTGTGATATGTAGGAGTTCTTTATAAAAAAAAGGCGCATGAAAAACCGGTGGACGGAAACCCCATGACGAATACGTAGGTGTTCTCAGAAGAGCCTGTTCTTGGTATTCTTGGTCTTGCACCAAATAACACCTCCACATCCTGCTATACTTTTATAAAACGATTCCCTTTCTTATTCTCAATCCCTCCCAGGCCTCCATTGCTCGATTCCTGGACAACAGCTTATCCCGCTCTTGAAATCGTTCAACCTATTTGAAATGAATAAAAGCATAATGAAAAGAGGAGAAGAAATGTTGAGCAGATGCTTAGAGCATGTGCAGAATGGGCACCGTCGTGTAATAAGGTGCAAAGAGCTTGGCCTTGGCTGCTGTGGTCCTCATCTGCAGATGCTCTTGCTCTCATAATGAAAATCTTCCCTTTCAAGGTCCTGCTCAGATTGAGTTTAATGCCTGAGTAATCGACTTTGCAGCTCGACCGTGTCTCCTGGCAAGATTTACACCACGCAATTACCACCAGCCAGTACCGCGTGGTTCTCAGGGCTTAGGAACACCTGAAATGATGCTCTTTTCTACTCTTTCCATATCATTTTCTTACAAACATCACATTTTAGATAATAATTTTTTGCACATGCAGTCAAAAGAATCTCACCAGAAGAATATTATGGTCTAACACAAGCTTCACACACAAGTCAGATTCATTTTTTAAAATGTATTTATTATTTCTTTTCAGATAAATTCACAAGTTGACGTTGATTTCAATGTAAAATTTTCCATTTGGTTAAAAAGACACACAAATCCAAATCTGTTCATTCTCATTCATGCCACATAACCACTTATCAGATATGATCCAATCTAATACCACACATGAAAATGTGTTCCTTTAGAGTCCTTCAACCTGGTACTCCTAAAATCTTCTAGGGCTGGATGTAGAGCTGGACATGTAATGAGGACGCACACATCTGCATTAAACCCTCAGATCTGTATAGACTTAAAGATGATCCAGATGTTACTCTTGGTGCAGTGTCTCAGATATTCTGACCTTGAAGTCCTTATTTTAACCTGGTTTTCTTTAGTGCAGAACAGAGACAAATTGGATCTTGATGGTGCTATTGATAATCGAGAGATGATAATTTTAATGAAATCTGTTGATGAATTAA
This sequence comes from Silurus asotus, assembly GCA_024362625.1. Lineage (NCBI taxonomy): Eukaryota > Metazoa > Chordata > Actinopteri > Siluriformes > Siluridae > Silurus > Silurus asotus. The sequence goes on from MU551630.1 coordinate 3,667,661, forward strand.
ATCCGTGTCACAATTGCAAATGCTCCAAAATTCAAGTGAGTTACGATTAAGATACTGTAAGGAACGCCGATGTTCTTGGTGAAAACTCAGACAAAAAGAGCAGACAAGAAGCCGCTCTTGAAGCAAATGAGACGTTATTTCTGTGTGTCGGAGAGCATGTGTTTGGGGGTGCTGTATTTGAACTTCTCCTCAGAGAGAACGTCGCTCCCAGCACAGTGTGAAGCCTGCCACTACGTCGTCGAGAGAGCCTTAATAACTGCTGACTTCTCTTCGACAGAATGCCTTATCAAACGGCGAGATCATCACAGGTTCTCGCGACGCCGGGACTTGATGCTCCGCATATCCTGACAACAGAACGGAAAGTCGGAGACGAGTGTAAATAATTAATTACAAAACACGGATTAAAGTTAGATTTTCTCATCGTGGATGTGAAACGTATGGAGGAGGATTGAGGACACGATCCTGGAAAGTTGAATAGAACTGGTTTCTTCTCGTATCTCTTTATTCTGTTTTGAATAAAAGCATGTAGAGCATGATCTCATTAACATAGTACATAATGATAAAGGATCACTGTCGAACTTTTTTTTGTGATTATTCTTTTTATCAGCGCACTCGCAATAGGTTTTTGATGGTTTTTCCATCCTCTATTCAGATCTGGCTTAAAAAAGCTGGGATCAAATTGCCTGCTCATTGGCTACAGATTCAATCAGACATTTTCTTTGAGATTGGTTTTCACACCGCGATGTTCGTCTGCTTTCAGATTCTCTTGGTTCTGTTGAAGCCCTGTGCATTTACATGCCATCGTACTTTATCTTGGATGGTGAATCAATATATATTTTAGCTTTTTTATTATTTTGGTGCTTTTATTTTAGATATACAGGAGAAATGTATGTCATTAATGGCTAAAACTCATGCACTTGTTGGTTACTTTATTTCCTGAACCAGTCTGGACCTGAGTATGAGTTTCACATTTATATGACTTGCAGCAGTCACTAAACTCTTACAATTTGGTTTCACAACAACAGCCTGAAGATCCATGAAGTTACTAAACAACTCATGAACTATCAACTCTTAATCTCTATGAAGCTGCTTTGAGAAAGTGACCATTAAAAGCACTATACAAATACAAATCTAATAACATTTAATCTAGGATATGGTACCATGCTGACATGGTCCACTTGGAAGCCCACTTAGATTCTCTGTCCATACAGCATTTTGTGTTGCAGTGTAATTGCTGCACTCGATAAACCCCCTCTAGAGGTCAGAGCCCCTGTGTGCTGGTGGTGTTAAAGGTGAATGAAACAGGGGATGGAAAGAAAGGAGCAGGAAAACAAGACAGGCCTTGACTGAGAGACTAGCGATGATACGATCCTCATTTCAGTCGATTAGAAGGCTGTCATGCTGCATTGTACCTTGTAAAATAAATAGAGCAGCTATGCCATGTGACCTCCATTAGATCAGATTACTATGTGGGAGCTGTGATAGCATCTGGTATCGATCGTTCCACCGGCCCTCCATTCACCTCTCGCAGGGCAGTGGTCATCAGGAGCGTAGCTATCATACACTCGCATCTCGGCATACTCACGCAGCTGGATACATCTCCATAGTGACATTTATTTCCTTTTAAACAAATGGAATAATCACTTGACGAGATTCATGACCATCCTCCTGCGTGTGTCAGCTTTGTTAAATTACGTGCTATAGTGAAATACACACACACACTATACATACTGTATTTTCTAAAAGAGCACAATGAAACTCCATATCCATGCTTCTGCATTAAATAAATTATCCACCTTCACCACCTCTTCCTGCTAGCCAAAGAGCAGGACCAACATTAGTCTGTAATGAAATGTTTATTAAACACTTATGAAAGGAGTCTCCAGTTGTAAAAGTCAGAGGAAATGCTGTTTGGAAATTTCCACACTGTGGGGAGAATAAAGGTTTATCGTAATGCAGAATTTTTAGTTTTCTCCAGGACAGAGGGATTACACGATTTGTTTTCTCAGGAATAACATAACAAACTGTGGTTTTTTTATTTGACAGAGAAAAATGAAAAGGGAGATTGTTGAGGAAATCACTGTTTCCAGCTGCAATAACATGAGTGAGAACAGGACCTAGAAAATTTTATGGAAGTTTTTTTTTGCCATAAACGTAACTATAATCTGATAAAAAGTGCAAAATTCTGTTGGCAGATTGGTTAAAAAGAAAATACATTTGGTGAAGTTCTCTTACTGGAATACTTGGAAACGTAATTGTTTCTTCTGTATCTCAGCTGAGCACAGACCTGCCCTGAGAGGATACACTGTGTGATAACCTACAGGAATAAGTGCTACTGAGGAGATCGAGCCATGCTGAAGGTAAAGCGGCTTAAATTCCTGCGTATTATCTCAGATGATCTCACACACACACACACACACACACACACACACACACACACACACACACACACACACACACTGACACACACACTCACACACACACACACTCACACACACACACACACACACTGACACACACACACTGACACACACACACACTCACACACACACACACACACACTGACACACACACACTGACACACACACACTCACACTAGAGTCGGTGCCAATACCGAGATGGACTCAGAAAGACAGTGAAGAGAGGCAGAGAGCTGTCACTGTCTACCCCTCCTGCTCACCAGCCTGTCTGTTAATACCCTCAATTATCCTGCAGTGCATGCTGGGAGAAGGAGCGCAGACTCAGAAAGTGGAACTCAGAAAGTTTTTAATTTGACAGCTTGGCTCTGTAATGATGGTGTGTAATTAGGGAAAAGGAGAGCTCTAAGTGTGTGTGTGTGTGTGTGTGTGTGTGTGTGTGTGTGTGTGTGTGCATGCTTGGCCTGCATCGGGGATTCTTAGCATGTATGTCAGAGAGAAATAGAGAGAGGTAAAGAGACAGAAAAAGAGAGAAAAGAGAGAGAGAGACGGTTTTATAATGTAGAACTGTGACCTGGTGAAGACCCTTAGTTTACTGAAGCATTTCTGACTTCCATTACAGTTTTTTTTAACGATTGCATATGAAGTGTAAATCGGCAGAATCACCCGAGCGTCCAGGTTCAGAGCAGGCGGAGAAACTGTGAAGCGAGGAGAGAGAGAGAGAGAGAGAGAGAGAGAGAGAGAGAGAGAGAGAGAGAGAGAGAGAGAGAAAATCTTTTTCTTAGTCATTTGCAATTATAAAAGAAACAGTTTGGAACCAGTGAAAATGAAAAAAGAGAAAAAGTCTAAAGTACACTTTAAAGTTTATAAAGAAATAAAGTTTATTAACTTGTATATTGGTCTCCTGATTTACATAAACTGTATTAAATAAATACATCGAAACATATTATTTGTCTGACCTGCAAATATGTGAACTAAATAAATAAATAAATAATAACAACAACAATAATAAATAATTATTTAATTAATTTATACATAAAATGTTTTACCATGACTTTATTTAATGACGGGGTTTTTTTTTTAGTTGGCAATTGTAGGTTTCTGCTAAATATGTATTTGTTAGTGTCAGACTTTTGATTTTATAAATGTCAATTAAAAAAAAATAAAAAATAAAATAAAATACATTGAGCCACAAATAATAAATGTAAAAAATTTATATAAAAAGATTGGTGAATAAATATCGAAAATGTTACATTTAAAAAGTTTGTGTGTATGTGTGTGTGTGTGTGTGTGTGTGTGTGTGTGTGTGTGTGTGTGTGTGTGTGTGTGTGTGTGTGTGTGTATTTTTTGGGCTTTAAATCAAAAAAGTAAATAAAGTAATACAAAATGAAAGAATTAAAATTTGTAGTTTTATGCAAAAACATTTTTTGGTTTTTTTTGTTTTATAAAGATAAATCTATGAAAAATGTGAAACAAACCTTGTGCTACAAGCTGTATGCTACAAAGTGTGTGTGTGTGTGTGTGTGTGTGTGTGTGTGTGTGTGTGTGTGTGTGTGTGTGTGTGTGTGGGTGTCGGTGGGTGTGTGTGTGTGTGTGTGTGTGTTTTCCTTTGTCACATGTGGATTGTGTGTTGTGATGGAGAACCGTTCTGTTGGCATTAAGAGGCAGATTGAGATTGATGGATGTGATATTGATGGACTTACTGATGGGGCTGAACTACTCAAACAAAGCCACACACACACACACACACACACACACAGCGATAGTGTAAGTGCATGCATAATTGCACATGAATTTGCTATTAAGCTTAGAATAATAAAACTCTCTCTCACACACGTGCGCTGTTTGTGGCACATTCCAATAAAAGACAAATGACACGTTCATTATAAATGTTACTTCCATGAGAGATGAGTTGCAGTTTATAGGAGTTAAAAGCTGTGTGCTGCACAACATGATTTTCCTTCTTCACATTCAAAACATAAAAGCTGCTGATGGGATGATTTTGATTTCACTGAAGGACTTTCACTGAACCTGTAGCACTGCATCCATCATACAGCAGTGGCTGTCAAAGCCCATGAGGTGGCATACGGATGTGTAGTAGGACATTTACAGGAGGAGTGAAAATCAAAAGAGACAGAGCGAAAGAGAAAGATAAATAAAAAGTGACAGATTATGAGATGGAAAAAGAGAAAGAATGACTAAGTAAAAAATTCAAAAACTTTCAAATTTAAGCTGCAGAGAGAGAGAGAGAGAGAGAGAGAGAGAGAGAGAGAGTGAGTGAAAGACAAAATACAAAGAGAGACAAAGAGAAAGGGAATATGTTGTTGATGTGTTGTGAATTTTATGTATGGAGAGTATGTTGAGATTGTGTTGAGAAAATGTTGATGTGTTAATGTACTGAGAATATGTTAAGAATATGTTAAAAAAGTGTTGAGAATAGTGTTGAGAATATGCTGATGATGTATTAGAATAGTGTTTTTGAATATGCTGATGATATATTAGAATAGTGTTGAGGATATGCTGATGATGTATTAGAATAGTGTTGAGAATATGCTGATGATGTATTAGAATAGTGTTGAGAATATGCCGATGATGTATTAGAATAGTGTTGAGGATATGCTAATGATGTATTAGAATAGTGTTGAGAATATGCTGATGATGTATTGGAATAGTGTTGAGAATATGTTGATGATGTATTAGAATAGTGTTGAGAATATGCTGATGATGTATTAGAATAGTGTTGAGAATATGCTGATGATGTATTAGAATAGTGTTGAGAATATGCTGATGATGTATTAGAATAGTGTTGAGAATATGTTGATGATGTATTAGAATAGTGTTGAGAATATGCTGATGATATATTAGAATAGTGTTGAGAATATGCTGATGATGTATTAGAATAGTGTTGAGAATATGCTGATGATGTATTAGAATAGTGTTGAGGATATGCTGATGATGTATTAGAATAGTGTTGAGAATATGTTGATGATGTATTAGAATAGTGTTGAGAATATGCTAATTATATATTAGAATAGTGTTGAGGATATGCTGATGATGTATTAGAATAGTGTTGAGAATATGCTGATGATGTATTAGAATAGTGTTGAGAATATGCTGATGATGTATTAGAATAGTGTTGAGAATATGCTAATTATATATTAGAATAGTGTTGAGAATATGTTGATGATGTATTAGAATAGTGTTGAGGATATGCTGATGATGTATTAGAATAGTATTGAGAATATGCTGATGATGTATTAGAATAGTGTTGAGAATATGCAAATTATATATTAGAATAGTGTTGAGGATATGCTGATGATGTATTAGAATAGTGTTGAGAATATGCTAATGTATTAGAATAGTGTTGAGAATATGCTGATGATGTATTAGAATAGTGTTGAGAATATGCTGATAATGTATTGATGATTTGTTGTAAAAATGCTGACTTGGCAATATAGTGTACTGTATGTTAAAAACTTAAGAATATGTGGAGAATGTGTTGTGTTGAGAATGTGTTGTGAATATGTTGAGAAGTTTTGGAGAATATGTGAAAATATGTTGAGAACAAAGTAAAAAAAGTGCCTCTTATAATTATAAGCGCTGAGAATCTCTTAAGGATGTGTTTGGATAACAGTTTATTGTTTGGTTCTGTAATTTTTGCACTTCTGACTGTTTTTATTGATCATTGTAAAAGTAAACAATGCAGAGCCTATGCAGTAACACAGGAAGTCCCATGTCCCCTGATGTTTTACTCCACTTTTGGCCCTCAGAGTCTGTTAATAACAAAAAGGAAATGAGCGGTAACATTGCTGCCATGTTGAGCAAAACAAACAATTCTGTAGGGAGAAAAAACACTCGTTCTAAACATTTTCTTCTTTTTTTTCCCCTTATCTGTTTCTTTTTTGCAGGAGTAAGATAGATCCGACTCTATAACTCTCCTCTTCCCTTACTCCAGCTTTCTCCCAGTGTCCCTGCTCAGGCCTTTGGGCTATTTAGAGATTGATTATCTCTCACACTATCTCACTGTGTGTGTGTGTGTGTGTGTGTGTGTGTATGTGTGTGTGGGTGAGGTGTTTGGATCAGGGCTTCCCTCAGGACAGGGCTAAATTGGCAGGAGATGTGGGGAAGAGTGTGCCAGGCTCTTCAGAGTGAAAGGTTTGATGTGTCAGCTTGGATGGTGTACTTCTCTCTCTCTCTCTCTCCATCTCTCTCTCCACACATCTGGAGGAAAGGAGACTGAAAAGAAATGAAGAAGATATAAGAAATCTGTGTGACTGTGTGAGAAACTCTCAGAGTCAGACATATTCTGGTTGATAGAATATGTGTTGGTAAATTCTGGATTCTGATTGGTCAGAAGGGTTTGGTTAGTTCTTTAGAACAGCAGATTTTGTTTTGATACCATCTAATACAAACGATATTGAGCAAAAGTATTAGGACACTTGACCCTGAAGACCCAAACCCTGTTCCAAAATGACAATACCACTGTACATAAAGCCATCTTCATGAAGATCCATGCTTTACATAGCTTGGAGTGGAAGACCTTGGCTGTCCTACTGTAGAGCTTGGACCTTAACCCTATTGAACACCTGTTCAACTACATCAGTACCTGACTTTATTAACACCCTTGTGGCTGAATGAATCCCACACAAATCTCTACAAGCAAATTCCATAATCTAGTGGAACATCAGAACAGTGGAGGACATTAAAGAGCAAATTGGGACTAAACGTGGAATTGGATGTTTAAAAAGTACATGTCAATCTTATGGTTAGATGTTTACAAAGTATTTTCTTTGTAACAGAGTTCTTACTCTAATCTAGGATCTTAGAGTCATGTCTCTCGGTGGCAGGATTCGTTTTTGGCTTTGCATTTAGAGCTTTTTAAACACTCGAAATGATCAATAAGGAAGCACCAAAAACCCAGAGTTCAGCTCATTAGCATTATTATCAAGCTTTACCTAAACAGAGGTGTGATGGGGCTATGTGAAAGTCTAATATACACAAATGGACTGGGATAAAAGCCCCGCCTACACACCTCTCTACTTAAGGCCATGTCCAAACTAATACGTTTTTGCCTGAAAAACATTCTCTCTTGTGTCCACACTGACACTGCATTTTCCTACAAAAGAAGCGATCTCCAAAAGAAGTGTTCAGTGTGGACGAGCAACTTTTAGGAAATGATTGACAACAAAAGTGTGGACTCAAAGCAATTTCAGACAAAAACACCTTTATCAAATTTATCTGGATTGGTGTAGACGTAGCCTCAGAAAATGCCTCAATTTACGGCATCCGTATTAGATCATTTTTAAAACACAGGTGAAGATGAAGTGAGGTTTTTCTCTTCCAGGCTATAGATTCAGCCAAACAACTAATGTGGGATTACACTAGATTAATCTACTTTTCTGCTGAAGTGTTTTACAATCACATTGACAGAATTTGATCATTTTAAGCTTTGGACACTCAGGGAATTTGTCTTTGCCAGAGTCGCCTCCGGCTCGTTCATCAGGGACAAACTTACACTTATAAAGAACACACATTATCTGTGAAAAACTGCTTTGAGACAACGTTCATTGATAAACAATGCGCTATACAAATAAAAAGGATTGAATTGAATAGAGCTTCACATTGTTCCCTCATGCACTATCTGCATCTTCCTTAATCCTTCCATTCAACTTATTGCAACTTGAGACTTGAGTCAAATTCAGTGGTTAAGGTTTGGGTTTACTGATCAGAAGGTCCAGGTTTAAATCCCACTTTTCACCAAGCTGCAACTTTTGGGTCCTCGACCAAGGCCTTTAACCCTCTGTGCTCCGGAGCACTGTATTATGGCTGACCCTGTGCTCTGATCCCAGTTTCCTAACATCGCTAAGACATCTAAAGAAAGAATCACTGTGCTGTAATGTACATGTGACTATAATAAAACACTTTTATCTTATTAAACTGATTCATGACTCCTGGGCTGAACATACAGCAATAGAAGAGAAGGTCAAAGTTGGGTGTAAAAAATCCGAAAAAAACAAACAACAGAACAGTAGATTTTGTAAATTTGTTTACAAAATGTTGTGGTTGTTTGAGTAACCATTATAGACTTGATCCATACAAAAATGTAAATGAATGCAGATATGTGTGTGTGTGTGTGTGTGTGTGTTGGTATTATCTAAATTGTGCCACCAACAGTATGTCATGATAGTCTGCAGATTCTTCTTGTTTATTTCTCTTTTGTTGGTAGAGGATTTGGTCGATCGTGTGTGGTTCCTCTGCATGCACTCCTTTATCCCGTTTCTTGCGGGTGTTTAACATCGAACGGAGAGCCATTTTCCAGCTCAGCCGGCCTTCTTTTCCACCTCCATCAACTTTTGCTTTGCATGATAAAGCACTCGTGTCCCAGAAGGCCAATGTGGTAAGTGGGGATTTGTCTCACTCGGCGGAGGTGAAGTCGTCCTTTTGTGTGGTCGGCGCTGTTGTTCTGGCCTGCATTGTTCAGGTGTGCTATTACCTGCCCTGTGGGAACTCGCATTCATTCCAAAATGTCACTCTCCTCCTTGCCAAGCACAGAACCCTTTCCCTCCCCTCCTTCCACCCCTGAGAACCCGTCTCCATGGAAACTCTGAACAATGATCGCTCCCTGTCTTTTTTTATGACCCTTCATTCTGCCTCACAATCGTCTCTCTTTCTCTTTTCCCATCTCTCTCTCTCTCTTTTTCTCAGCTGTTGTAATTCTGTCTCTTTTTCACTCCTCCTCCAATGTCTCTATTTTTCCCTCTCTCCATCTCCACTTCCACTTCTCACTGTTTTGATAGAATCGTACTTCCTAAACGAGAAACTTTTGGACGTTCTGACATTTTTACAGACTTTTTGCCGAGTTGCTTCTTCTCAGTCTCGATCTGATGCGTAGTTAGTGATTATTGTCATCAATTGGGTGAATGAAATCACGTGGGAAATAGTTTCCCATGTTTTTTTATTTATTTTTCTATTCAATATAAAATATGAAAGTATTATTTGAGTTCCAATTAAACCTGAACAATTTGACCCACTAGAACTTGTAAACTCAATTTTATTTGTATAAATAAATAAATAAATAAATAAACCATGCTAATCTCATAAATCCAGTTTATCCTGCATCATGTGTTGAATTAGGAAAACTCCTCTATAATTCTTGCTCCAGGTTGCTTCTGTAAGAATGGAGAAAACGTGTCTGCGACAGACTTCCCAGATTACCTCCATTTATAAATCCATGATGTAATCCTGTTTACATGAATCATATCTGCTCTCCGGGCAGGTTTGAGCTTACAGACCTGTTGCTTTGACACCATTTCCAGGATGCGTTTCGAAGAACCAAACAGATCCAGATCATGTCACATGATCAACAATAAAATCTGGCTAATTAATTAATCCACGAATGAGGATCAGGCCACAGGTTTCAGGTTATTTACTCCTTTTGTTTTGTATTTTTTTTAACTTTTATTAAATGAAATTCCTGGTGTCTCCATCCTCAGAATTCTCCTACTGATGTCCCTCCTCTGCACATGTCCAAACAATCTCAATCGCACCTCCCTCACCTTGTCTCTACAACGTCCTACATGCGCTGTCCCTCTAATAAACTCATTTCTAATCCTGTCCATCATCATCACTCCCACCTAAAACCTCAACATCTTCAGCTCTGCTACCTCCAGTTCCGCCTTCTGTCTTTTAGTATTTGTAATAATTGTCTCTTTTTGCATTGACTCCATCCATTTTTACAATCTAAGTCATAAACACCTTGTTTCAATTTTAATTTCGAAATTTTACATTCTATTTGTCACGTACATACTCATACGCAGCACTGCAATGAAATAATCATAAATAAATAAATAAAAAGTATTTAAAAAATGGAAAAGTAAAAATGGAATAAAGGAATATGAGAAACTTTACAATAATGAATTAGAAAATAATTGCAGTAAAAATTAAATTGTAATAAAAATAGAAAATACAATAAAAAATTAACTGGAATTATATCAAAAGAATAAAAAAAATGTTTTTAGATAAGATACATACATTATGCATTCTATAAACCGAAAACAAAACACATGGGATCATAGTTTGTTGAAAGATTCGAGCCTTTTTATAGCCTCTGCTTGGGCAGGTTTAATAAAAGTGTTTATAATTAGTTCAATAGCTCTTCACAGTAGGAGTGCCACCATGTTCATTCTCTTTATTCCCCCTGTCTCAGGCACACTAACATGTTGGCCAGCGTCCAGTAGAGATGGTGCGATTTACTCCTGTGTGTATTTATACCCTGTCATTCTTGCGCTGCTTCACAGGTAATTGCACTCAGGAGCTCCGGGCTGGAAGGTCAGACGAGGCTAACACCGTTTCCTGCTTCCTCTCGTGCTTGCTGGTTTAAACCACCACCCTGACATCACCTGAGTAACAGAAAGGAAGTGTGTTGGAGTTCCTGAAGTAATTCCAATTCAATGGAATTCAACTGTATATTTCTAGTTATTGAAGGATTTTAACAAATGGGCATACCAGTCACCAACAGGTGAGGTTCAGTTGATTGAATTGCTAAATCAAATGATGTCATTTCACTGATTTCATGTTGGTGCAATTTAAAGTAATTTCTTTATCAAATGAATAGTTACAGAAAAAAATACAAAACCTGAGATACTAATCCATTATGATGTACCATTAGAGAGGTGTCTGACTGGCCCCAAATGTATTCGGCAGCTGGAAAATGACCAGCATACAGCCAATGTCATCAAGAGCCATTTTCAGAATACAGAAGAACTGGGGGTCCAGGAAGTGATAAGGTTGTCCTCCAAAAAGCCAGGATCTCAACATCATCAAGTCTGTCTGGGAATATATGAAGAGACAGAAGGATTTGAGGGAGACTACGTCCTCAAAAGATCTGTGGCTATTTCAACAAGATGTTTGGAACAAGCTACCTGTCGAGATCCTTCATAAACTGTGTTCAAGAGTACTTAGAAGAAGTGATACTGTTTTGTTGGTAAAGTGTGGTCACACTGAATATTGATTTGATTTGGATTTTTCTGGTGTTCATTTACTTTCCATTTTGTTCACACTTCTATTTTTGAAAGCATTCTTATAAACAGAGAAAAAACAATAAGAAAACTGAGGAATCACAAAACCTAAAGTTATATATATATTATATTATATATATTCTGTGTAACTCAGGGTAATGAGTACAGTCTTGTGCTGAACAGTTTCACCAGTTTTAATAGATTTACCTCTAATACATTTAATTTAATACTTTCTCATCTTCTAATCTGTGCACTTTCACCTTTCACCTTTCAATATAAAATTTAATTATCTTGTTTGATTCTAGTGTTTATTTTTTTCCCCCTAATTTTCTATTTCTCTCTCTAACAAGGAAAACCCCACATCTGTTCATTTTCCAGAAATTTTTCCTGAGAGTTTTAATCCCTAAAACGATGTCCCGATCCGAGCCAAGAAAAGATGCAGGGATAAAACCTCTCATAATTAGAGGATGAATGCAGATGGCTTTATTAATGACTGCTAATGACAGTTTTTTATGACTCCCGTATCTCAGAGTAGAAAAATCCCTGCCACCTGCCGAAGGACATGAGACAAGGCTCGGCTGATTCCTGACAAGCAGAGGAGCGTTTGATTAAACAGGCTTTAAACATCCCTGCAGGCACTACAGCAATGTCCTGACCTTAGATTTTATCAGCATTTATTCTTTCACTGCTGAACACTTCACTAAATTCACCAGCAGAACTTTTTGGCCACATACAGAATGAAAAACTTGTGCGCTTTTTAGACAAAAGTATTGGGACAACGGATTTTGCAGCCATATTGGATTCTTCCTCAAACTTTAACCACAGAACTGGAGGCACACAATTATGTGGGATGTCTTTGAATGCTGTAGCATTAAATATATTCCATTTACTAGAACTCAGAAACCCAAACCTGTTCCAGCATGACAATATCCCTGTGACAGAACCAGCTCCATGAAGATAGGCTTTACATGAGTTGGAGTGGAAGATCTTGAGTGTCCTGATCTGTGACCTCAACCCTATTTAACACCTTTGATTAATTTTAACAATGACTGCACCCCATGGAAACTTCACCTCAAACACATCATTACCTAACATTACCTTACTAATACCTTTGTGGCTCCACACACTCTAAAATCCAGTGGAACATCTTACCAGAAAAGTGGAGGTTATTGCAGCAGTAAGTGAGAACTTCATGTGGAATGGGATGATCAAAAAGTACATCTTAAATCTTAAATCAGAAACTTTTGGCCATATAGTGTACTGAATTATTGTATATGATGTTCCTTCAGAACTGTTTATTCTTTGAATGGTAGATGTTAGAATTTAGTGAACATACAGAATTTTAAAAACATATACAGTGTATACGTATAATACAATCTGTAATCAATGCAGTTTTGTTGGGTATACATCAATTATTTAATTGTACACATAGCAAGAACCGACCTTCTCACACTCGCAACATTTTCTGGAGTCCGAGTCGTACAGGCATATACCGTACCTATAAATAAATATATATAAATACATACAGTGTGTGTGATAAAGAGTGCTGTGAATCAGGTGGGCGTGCAACATGGTCTGAGTATATTCAATATTAATTTCTGTACGGAAGAAGCCATGCATTATACTATTTATTTACTCTATTTTTATATATATCACTACTTTTGATAGTATTATTATACTATCTTTTTTTTTTCTCACGTGATCTCGACATTGTTTTGTTGTGATTTTCTCGTGATCTTGAAATAAGAAAAAGTTGTTTCCACATGATCAGTACTTACATTTTTTGTGTATGTTTTAGCATAAGAGCATTTTCTACATTTAATTTGATCACATGAATATATACATTTATAGATGGTTTACTCTATTTTAATTAAAAAATCCTCTCTTAGCGTGAGGAACATTTATTTTTTCAATCTCGGCACCGGGACAGTTAGTGTCTCCAAATATTGAGCTAAAATGCTTTGCTGTGCCTCTTGAAAAACTTGTCAAAGGTATCTTCACTAGTTCTTCACTAGATTTCTTTCTGACCTTGTTATCCAGTTCATCCCAGAGCAGTTCAATAGGATTTAGGTTTAGTGACTGGGTAGGATATTCTATGATCGAAAACACTCTGACTTTCTGACTTTTTGTTCTTCAAATAACTCTTACAAACTAACAAATAGATGGAACTATGTCAGGAAAGGCACTTCACAAGTGTGTGTGTATGTGTGTGTGTGTGTGTGTGTGTGTGTGTGTGGCCTGAAAATATCTTTAAGGTGGTCAATCTGGAATGAATTAATCCTGAAGTGTGTGATTGATGTGTGTGATTCTCTGAGGTGATCATGGTGTGTGTGTGTGAGACAAAGCGAGAAAGAGATTTGTATTAATTGCCTGCCTCTGTGTCCGCTCAGTCTCTGTGGTTGATTGTGTTACAGGTGGGGATTGAAAGTGGATGCAGAGCAGCGGTGTGAAGCCGCAGGATGGTGGTGTTAGCAGTGCTCTACGCCGGCGATTAGATGAGGTTAAACAGGCGACGAGTTTCGTTTATTGCTGCAGCTTTCCATATTCATTTGATTTAATGGAGCGGATGGGTGTAATTCTGTCCTCCGATTAGTGTTTTAGTGGTTTTGGCGGAGTGTCTGGGAATTTATCATGTAGTTAATTGATCATATTTTGTGTGTGTGTCAGAGAGAGAGAGAAATAAAGCGTTGGTGAATAGTAATGATGAGTTATAAAACAGATAAACAGCTTTTGGATTAAAGCGAAAGTGGGAAAGAACGTATGTTTATGTGTATGTGAGAGAGAGAGAGAGAGAGAGAGAGAGAGAGAGAGAGAGAGAGTCGGTAATCTCCTCCTGGAACTCTTGGAAGCTGCACCATCACTGCCAATAGCTATATAGCAGAGTTTCCCAAACTTTTTTTTACACCACGGCCAGGTTTCAAGGCATTTTTTCCAAAGACCGTGGCAGGTGGGGATGACACCTGAGAAGGAGTTGGTGGGTATGTTGGGGAGGGAGGGGAGGGGAGGGGGGATATATATAGTGTCAATTGCAGTAACGTGCATATTATATTACTATGAAAAAACTAAACATTACATAGTTTTTATTCTTCCTGTGCAGCCAAATAGTTCAGAGCCTGATAACAGCCCACAGCTGGTGGTTGGGGACCTGTGTTCTATAGCATCATAACTGAAAGGCACAAATGCGCACTCGGTGTTGTATAATCATGCTTAATACAGCGATCAAAACAGATTAAAAAAATATTCTAAAATAATCTCCTGGGTTTGGATTATAAATGAGGTCATGATGATGCCAGCATTGCTAGCAAATGAATAAAAACCAGACCATGTGATACAGAAGCTAGATTCAGTCATAGCAAATCAAGCACTCATTCTCTTTAATTCCTGCATTTGACACATTCTTTGAACTATTAAATTCATTAAAAAAAGAAATGACCATTAATTAGCATGACTTCACACATTTGTGACTTGCATGTTCATGGAAGTTAGTCAGAAGTTAGCATGTTACTGCTGTGCTTAATTACTGCACTTCATTTAGTTTTTTACACATTCAAATCCAATTGATCCCACATGGAAATGCATGTGATTCAATTATTTAACTTGTTTTAGTTCATTTTTAATTAGCTGAAACCTGATAAACGTCACCTGGCTGTGAAGCTGCTAAACCCCACAGTTAGCATGATTCATTCCTGGAGGTCAAAGTTTAGGGTGGCATCATGTTCAATCTTGCCTTAATGAAAGCCTCTCATGTGTTTTTGCTCTGTCAGAAAACCCAAATTCCATTATCTAGCATCAGGCTAGTCAGCTGGAACTGTATTTTTGATGTATTTTGTCAGATGATCCAAAGCAAAACAAAAATGATATTTATATACAAACAGAGCAGTGGTGCGTAAATAACATACAATGTACAATCACACTTTCTTGTTCCAGGATATTCTATGCAGAAAACCCAAATGTATCATTTTTTTTTTTTTTTTTTTTTAGAGATAGCATGCTAGATTTTAGATACATACATTTTGACACAGTCGTATTGAGAGGAAGCACTGTGTACAGTTTCATTGTGTATGTGTGTGTCTGCCTGGTGATTTTCATAGCAAATCCATGACGGCAAAATGATGTTTTTGCGTGTGAAGCCAAATTCTATGAAATGAAAAAATGGTTAAACTGTTGTTGTTGTATAGTTGCCAGAACGGTGGCAGTGAGCACACAAACACAAACACACACACGCACATGAGCGATTCATGGTGTACTAAATGCTTTGTAGCAGAAAGGTCAGGGGAAGGATGGGAGCGCTAACACCTCTTTGAAATGTTTCAGACGATCTAAACAACCACAATGCTGTTAAGAGATGAGGCCGAGGCAGGGGAAAAAAAGGCCAGAAAGCCAGACTTTATTTATTTATCTATTTATTTATTTGTTTGTCTTCTTTCTCTTTTAAGGAAGATTAAAAAAAAAAATGTGTAAAGTATGACCTGAATGAGTCACGGCCATTAGGGAGCTGTTTGTGCGATGAAAGAGAACCGTGGCATGCAAGTGATCTTTATGTGGGTCAGAATGAAGAGCGTTAAAAAGAAAGTCAGCTTGCAAACAGTATATATAATGCTGGGTTTCGTCTAGTGTGTCTATGCATACATTTCTAATTAAAATAATGTAACAATCAAGTATACATTAAAATTTTATATAGGCAACAAGGTGATGTTTACTGACCAATTATATTTTTCAAGGTATCAGATAAGTGTTGTTTGAGAAAAAGATAAATTTAAAGCACAGCAGCATCCTGATTGATAAAATGTTTGTCGAAGAACATGTGTGCAGCTGATCAAATCTTACAAGAAACAAACATCTCTGATTTAGTTACAAGATTTACAAATGGTTGTCTCTTGTTATCAGAGAAGATTGAGATCCTGCTTTTTTAAGCCTGCTAAGAATGTAGCTCAGTCTCCCTACCCTGCTGAGGACATTGCTCTGCCTCTCAACCTGGCTGAGGATGTTGCTCTGCCTCCCTACCCTGCTGAGGATGTTGCTCTGCCTCCGTACTTTTCTGAGGATGTTGCTCTGCCTCTCTGTCCGAGTGAGGATGCCGGTCTTCCTTCTTAGACTGCTGAGAATGTCACTCTTCCAGACTACCCTGCTGAAAATGTTGCTCTGCATCCCTTTCCTGCAAAGGATGTTGCTCTGCCTACCTGGCCTGCTGAAGAAGTTGCTTATTTTCCCTGTCTTGCTGAGCATGTCGCTCTGTCTCTTTACCATGCCAAGAATGTTGCTCTGCATCCATGTTCTGTTAAAGACAGTGCCCTGCCTCCTTACCCTGCTGAGGATGCAGCTCTTCCTTCATACCCTGCAGAGGATGTTGCTCTGCCTCCCTGTATTTCTGAGGATGTTGCTCTTCCTCTTTACCCTGCTGAGGAAGTCATTCCTACTCTGTGTCCTGCTAATGATAATTCTCTTCCATCCACCCTTGATAAAATTTCTCCTATACTTTTTAAGCTTTCTACCCTTTTGAGGGTGTCCCTCCTTACTATAATGAAGACATAATTTTGCCCCCCTGCCATGCTGAGGATGTTACTCCGTCTCCTAACCATGCAACACAAAGAATGCCAACTCAGATCTTGACATTTCCATGGGCCTTACTCTATCTCCTTGCTTTGCCTTGGACATTGCTTTGCCTTTCTGCTTTTCTGAGGACATCATTATTTCACTTGCCCCACTGAGGATGTTACTCCTCCCACATGTTTCGAAAAAAACTTTGCTACCCTTTTAGCTTTAAATAAAATCATTTCCACATTGTTATTTCTGAAGTTATAGTTCTTTTTTGTTTATTTTGTTTTCATGTCCTTGGATGCCCATTTGCACTGCAGATAAAAAATGCATCTGCCTTTCTTTGTATTACAGGACAATCTTAAGGTCTAAACAATATCGCAATGTTTCTCGAGCTCACCAGTGCAAAGAATTTACTAAAAATTTAGGAATAAATGAACAAGTAAATCCATATTTTTACACCACGCTTTTTTCAGGACACACTTTTTCACACTGTTGCTCACATAGTAAAGAAATGTATAAAAGATGAAAAAAAAGCCTTTGATATAGTTCAGCTCACCAGTTTGTGATTCACAACAATAGATTAAAAATGTGATTAAAAACAGGTTATTTTTTTGTTTTTGTTTTAAAAAAAGACTTTTACAGCTTATTAGCACAATTAGCCTCACAACTCCAATACAAAAGTAAATGAGGACACATCACACGTTCACACACACACTGTTACTCGTTGTGACCGTAATGAAAGAGTTGGATAAAAGACAGTTCTTTGACGTCGCCTTTCCTTCTGTCCTCAAAACAACAGTGTGATTAACATTCCTTTAAACAAGTATAATTTGTATGCAGTAAGTTTGGGTGCATGTGTGTGTGTGTGTGTGTGTGTGTGTGTATGTGTGTGTGTGTATGTGTATTACCTGACATTGAGACTTACTGAGGTGCAGGTCGGCACTGTTTAACATGCAGTGCGTACCTCCGGAGGGGTTTCGTTTCTCCTTCCCTCTCTGTGACACTCTGCTTGATCACTGCTATTAATTGCTGCTAATTACTCATTGTTGCCCTGGAGACACCTTCTCACCAGCCGTCCTCTCACACACACACACACACACACACACACACACACACACTTACATATGGACTCTCAAGGGCTTTCTACACCACATCAAATTGCTAGTCAGGCCTTTATTAATGCTATTATACGCTAATAAACTTTGCACTCAGGGTCCATGTTAGCATTTTGTAGCCGGGGATGTTGCCCTGTCACATTATTACAATACAGGTCTCGTGTAAAGGCAAGTTTAATCTTTCTCGCAATAAAGGGAATAGAAGTCAGACACCTACACATTGTTAGCTGCTGTACATGTGAGTGTCCATGTGCGTCATTATAATATACATGACGAGTAATTTATGAGTAATTGACTCTGAAGTTCCACTTCAGCGTTGATTCATTTGTCATAACACCCAACATGTGGTTCATTTTTTTAGGAAATGGAACAGTTTGCCAATGATATCTGTGTTTTTATTCATTAAAGAATATATAATGCAAACGCAAGCTCGAAAAAAGTTTGTTTGTTTCTGTGTTTCAAAGTAAAATCTTGGTGAACACATTCAAATTCATATAAAGAAGAATAACCAAAAGGAGATCAATAATACAAGATAAAGAAAGCACTGATTATAGCAGCATATATATTTTGCAGCATCCTGTTTTTCAGATATCTGAAGAAACTTTGCCAGATTTAAGTCTAGTATGAAGTAGGAATAAAAACAGATATATAGGAATAAAAAGTGGGACGGCACATTTTTTTCTGTCATATTGGGAAGTAAACTCAATTGTACAAGTAGAGAAATAAATCATTAATAAACTCCCACAGAAACAGCAGTGAAAGAGAAGTCGTCAGGTTCGGGTAGACAGAAAGCAACTTCACATTGTACAGGATGAGTGCAAGGACGCAATTTCAAACAAATAAAAGCATTCATTAAAAAAAAATAACGGTTATTAATTACGGAATTTATTATGGCATTAATTATTTAAAATGAAAGGAGAATGCACCAGACACGCGTGGGGGACGGGGGGGGGTGGGGGGTGGGGACGGGGGACGTTGCAAAACAGAACGACTAAAGCAATTCTCTACTATCTGAAAAACAGATTTACAGCATTCCAACCAACTTTGTGATTCTCTGGGTTATAAGAACATTCTTTTATGTAACTATTATACTTTTCTAAATCTAGGAAAATGGCAGATGTTACGTATGAAACATCGCTGCATCGAATATTACGATGGTTAGGTGACTTGCTGAAGAAATAATGACTAACATGGTGTTCAGTGTAAAATTTAACTTCATTGCTATTAACGCAAACAAAACAGAAATCATTTCAGCTTTGAGTTTGATTTTCATTAAGTGCCAGAGTCTATTTAAATTACATTTAGAAATTTTCAAAAATGCAAAAGAAATGAATTAAATAAAAGAGTTAAATTATAAAAAGTTTCCAAGGTTTCTTTCTTATACCATATCAGGCACGTTCTCCTTTTCACACTTGCCACTGCAATTGTTCATTGAAAATAAACTTTAGCTCTAAATGTCTACATTTATTACACAACTTTATAACCAACTATTTCTGTAAAGCTGCTTCGAGACAATGCCCATTGTTAAAAAAACACTCAACAAATAAAATAATAAATTAAAAGCATAATTGAATGGTGTTAATCATAATAATAACCCTTCTGAAAGTAACACCAAAAGTGTTTTTTTTATAAAAAAAAGCCCATTCTGTCTCAAATCTCTAATAGCATTAGTTTAAAACCTCCATCAGCATTCAAATACATTTCCATAAAACAAAACACAAAATGAGATAAATAAGAATTTGGTTTGAAGAAAAAAAAAAACATGCATAATGTTTTCTATGCAGCGGCACTTCCTGTGCATTAAAAGATTACGTTCCCAACCGGGTCGCGAACGAGAAACAGTTCAATAATAGAACCAAAAGGTCACTGATTGAGAGACGAGAACAGGATGCAGGTAACACGGTGCCGATGCGATCATCCAGCATGACCGAAACCTAGTCAATGCATAGGGGGTGTACATCCGTCCCGTGTGATCCGATCCCCAACCAATAATCAAAGTGCTGAGATCAGCTGTGTGTGTTCGCTCCTTTACACGCCCAGCGGAAACACTGCTTCTAACGATCAATAGCTGTAGCAATCGATGACCTATTTAGGAAGTACATGTAGCTAATGTGTGTGTGCGTGTGTGTGATGGACAGATGATAGGTCATTGAAGACGTATCGCTCCTGTTGTGTTTGTGCAAGGATCAGATAGTTGATAGGTCATTTAGAAAGTGTGTGAAGGTCTTCGGTGTCAATCCATCGGTGGCAGTAATGCTTTACATAGCGACATTCTAATTGGTTCTAAAATTGATATGGAAATAAAACAAATTGACTAGCAAGTGTGATATGTCTCTTAGGAGAATATATTAGCTACTATTATTGTGACCGTGGGTGTAATTTGTCTGTTTGTGCTCAGTCCTAAAGCAAAATAGTAATAGCTTTAAGATAATTAAGCAATCATTTTTTAAGCAATCAAAAAGATATGATTTGCATTACATGTTTCAGTTTATGCTAGCTTTCTTCGGCAGGATATTTTAGCAAAGCGAGCTTTCCGAAGCCTTCCGAGCTCTTTCAATGTCTAACTCTATTAATGCGTTATTCTATTGTATTCACAGGATAAGATGGAACCACAATTATAGGTTTTTCTTTCCAGCAATTAGAAATATTACAAAGTAAGTTTTTAAGTTGTAAGCAAGGAAACTAAAGACCACATAAATCATAAATCAAACCAAGGGGTGATTTGTGGCAGATGTTGAGATTTTGCTGATTTACAGTGTCATATCTTTCTGCATGATTTGCATAATGTCAAAAGAATCTCACAGAAATCACTGCATCGTTTCGATCTGTAGCGAGAGCTCAGCACACTTCTCCTCCCTGCCAGTAGAGGTCATATTACTAGAGTCTAACCACTACAAAATAATGTCTCCCTTTCTTTTCATTTATATTAGTTCATTCATTAGTCCTGAACAGTGCGTAATGTGAACTAAAAGGCCCTGGTATATGTGGATGGATCAGATTCTTCCTAGAAGAAGAAGAAGAAAGACAATGGCTTATTGCTTAATGAAGTTTATTATGGATGCTTCACAGGAGCACCTCCAATGATGCATAAGCAAGCGTAATGCTAACGACGTGTGCACAAACACAGCTCTGCCTTCATTATAGATCAAAGGCAAGGCATGATTAGTGGCTTCCCCCCTACGGGTATTTAATTATCTTAGGACTTTATCCACTTAAGCACAGGATGGGGTTAAACGAGCTCCTGGTGCACTGTGTCATCAAGAATACTTTTTTTTTTTTTTAAGTACAAATCATTATATATCGCATATGTCTTTTTGATCATTTTCCCAAAAGGTTCATCTTTTCCTTCCTTGTTCTCTGCCATGTTTGATATCTACTAAGGTGGCATGGTACATTTACAGGAAAGTTTGATTTAGAGTTAAAATTATCAACATTTACACATTATCACCTTCAAAATAGCCCTGCTACGCCGCAATACAGTGCTCCCAGCTTCCTGCCACTTCTGGAATGTGTCCTGGAATTCTGTGATTCGTGCTGAATCTCCACACTGGTGTCAAAACGGTGACCTTTGAGCTGAATCTTCATCTTCGTTAGAAGTCTGCAGAAGCAGATCTGGTGGGTAGGATCATGTTGTTTCCGGTGAGAAACTCAGGTGTGACAGAGTGCGCACGTGGTCAGAATAGCAGACGTGGAAACAAACGTGGTCAGAATAGCACCAGATGCTCAGCTCCTGATGTACACAGGATGGTCTTTTGGCACGCTGAATTATCAAGGTTGGTGCTTCCTTTGACTGTGCGTGCAGCTTTGTGCTGCCATCTGTTGGCATGTTACAAAACTAGTATTTTAAGACCTCGTACAAATCAAATCAAGACTTTTAATTTCACAGGTAAAAGAATCGCTGTTAGCTTGGCGGTACTATGTGCTGTAGTAAGTGTCTAGCATGTCCTATTACTGATAGGAGGTGCACAGTCCAGAGACAGGAAGTCATCAAACCCATTGATATCTACTGAAGACTTCAAGCTCAGCCGCAGAAAAACATTTGAATCTTGTAAACGGCTGCACCTCCATCAGTGATGGTCTCATGGTGTTCATGGTGGGTCCCTGATGATGAAGGGACGCAGGCTGTTCTAGAGAGGTTCAGGTGTGCAGACAAATCTTTCTATGCTGAATCTTTACACTGGGATAATGCAGTTTCCACTTCTTGAAATTTGTTATATTAGTTTATAACCCCAAAAGTTCCAGTTTGGCATAAACACCCCTCGTACTCTACCCTGTATCGTAGAGTCTCTTGTAGGAGCACAACGTGTGAGGCAGGACTTCTAACATGATTTGGTGTTGGAGCACAATGCATGACTCATTCACATCTAATAGCATGTCATGTTTTTTAAATCCACCAAACGGCATGTGTTTGGACAGTGGGAAGAAAACTAAGGAAACCCAGATGAACACGATCATGTAACGTACTTTTATTTCTGTCCCTGGCCTGTCTCGGAAACATGCTTTGACAGGAAGGTCAACAAGTCTATTCTACCCCTTATTATTTGCTTCTCGTCCTGCCTGTCCTCTATTGACCCTGGTCAGTCTTCCTGTCTTCCTTTTATATGATTGAGGATTACTCAAGTTTAATGTTGACTGGCTGTGACTTTGACGATGACACCTGGATTTCCTGGAAAAAATAAATAAATAAAATCGACACCAAATTGAATATGAGCCTTTACACCCTCTAAGAACAGCCGTAGCCCTGACCGCATCCTTTCGAACTTTTCATATGAATTGAGTTAAGTGTGTTTGAATAAATTTGCAAGTATGAGATCATGTCTGCTGTCTTTACACCCCCCATCTGTCTCCCCACCCCCCACAAAATCCACAGTCAAATTCAGGTCTTATCTGCATTGCTGATCCGAATCAGCCTCTGAAAAAAAAGCCATAATATGATGGCAAAACATCTATTCCTTCAGGACACCCACCTGCTTCTTCCAGCGTTATGCAAAATCCTTCTATGACAGCGTACAAACATATCACTACATGGCCAAATCCTCCACAACACTCCCTCACACATCCCTGCCGAAGCCTTCCAACACGATCAGGCAGGACGGAACGAGGCGTTCGCTTGACAATCGCGCTTTCCAAATGAGCGCTGAATATCCTTCTGAAATTGAAAAGTTGGCAGCCGCTATTCCGCCGCCTTTGTCTCCGTTCCTCTGCATTTTGATGGGCCTTTTATGAAAGTATGTGTGTGTGTGTGTTCGGTGGAGGGATTTTTTATTATTATTATTATATTTCTTTTTTTTTTTACCCTGTAACCGCCACGAACACCAAAACGCCGTAGAGGAGGTCAAATATTATGTGAGCGCCCATTAAATTTTAACACTGCGTGCAGCCCGGCAGGAATAAAAAAAAAAAAAAAAAAGCGTGATATTCCTTTAGAGAGCGGCAGAAATGGAATTACACTGGGGAATATAAAAGCTCGACCTTCGCACACCTGAAGAGCTCGTCTGAAAGGATCCACGCCGGAGCTCGACTGAATGCCAAACATCCTATTAAAGGCCTGAGACAAAAGCAGGGGCTACAGGAGACAATTTGCTGTTTCCTTTCACCGCAGACACACCTTTTATTCCCATCACACCCGCAGAGAAAGAGAGAAATGTAATGTTTTGACCGAGTCTGACACTCTGTCCTTGGCTGAAACATTGCTGCACTGGTACATAAGATGCCATTGAAGTACTTCGGAATCGGCACACACACACACATCTATAGTTTTTCGGGGATTAAATTGCTTGCTGGTTATACAATCTAATGTATATAATGGGAAATTCACTGTATGGACAAACGTATTGGGACACATGACTTTTCCAGTCATATACTGTAAGTTTATCCCTAAGATCGTTCCAGTAGTGACTGTGAAATGTAAAGACATGGCATGAGAAAGAAACCTTGAAAGGAACCAGACTCGAAAGGGAACCCATCCTCTTCTGGGGGGCACCGAATGACAATTCAATACAACTCCATCATCAGGTGTACAGTTCAGTGAGAGACTCTTAAATGCAATATTGTTCATGCAAACTGTGGACCTGAGCCATTGTAGCAGAATGAATTACAGTCCAAATCCTTCATGAGTTGCTCAGTAACTTCATGGATCTTTTGGCTGTTGAGGTGGAACCATCCCCAGCTGCACAGAGTGGGCTCTAAGAAGATATAAATTGCATGGGTTGGAGTTGAGGATCTTGAGTGCCTCCTATAGAGCTCTGACATTAGCACTATGGAACTCCTTTGGGATAAATGTAAATGCTAATTGCACCTCAGGCCTCCTCAGATGACCTGCATCAGTATGTGACTTTGTAACATCCTTTTGGCGCCACACACTGCAAAATCTGGAGTGGAACATCTTCCCAGGAGAGAGTGAAGGTTATTATAACAGCAAATGTGAAGAAAATGTAGAATGAGATGTTCAAAAACAGCGAAACAAAAGTAAAAAAATGACGGATGAGACTTATGTACAAGTTCGAATTTCCAGAAAATGGGCCGAGATCATGTGACCTGGCTCATAAGGTTTTATTGGATGATTGCACCCAAAGTCAAAGGCCTTCATCCCTGATACCTGATGTGATCTAATGCATATTGATGGATCTTTTCGAGTCTACTCATACTGTTCGCAATGTTTTTATAACAAACAAAAAAGGCACACTAGATATCAAGTGTCGAAGAATTGCCTGTGCGTCAGTGTAAACAGTAAGTTCTGCATTTTCTTTTTTCGGTTTGTTTTGTTTTCTTATCACTGTGCTGCACCTGAACCTGCAGTAATTACTGGAAGCAGCAGTCGAGGATGGACCGCCGCAGAGCTCACAGCACTTATAACAAGCTATTCCGAGCTCGAATTCTGAATTCAGCTCAAACAGCCGACACCCCACCCTAATCAGTTTCATCACTGAACTTGTAAGCGTAAATAACGGCAAAAGGTGGGCGAATAAATCATTTAATGCAGGCGTTAAGTAAATTAAAAGTGGTAATGAGGCAGAAATATTAGGCCTGTTAGACCGGGGGAATTTTTTTTCCCATCAAAGTAATGCATCTTAAGGGCTTGAAAAAAAAAGAGAAATAATTAGAAAAATAATCGTGCATGAATAAGATGAGATATTTGAGGTTAGATTAGAAGCGTCAACTGAGGTAGAAATGATCTTACATTCGAATGCCGACCAAAATACTACAGAGTCGGCATATTAATTCAGCATTAATTGGGGTGAAATATATCTAATGAAGAAACCGATAATCTCCAATACATTATAACCAGAAATTTGAAAGAGAAGAAAAAATGGAAGAAACTTGAAGAGTCTGGAGGATATTTTTTGTGAACTAGTTAATTTTATATAAACAGCAAATTTCCTGGGTAAAATCATCCCAAAAGGATTTAAAGATATATCTGTTCATATCCAGTTTGATGAATGAGGCTCAAGATTAGAAAATGTTGAATATTAGAATATAATATCACATTGTGGAAAGAATGAAAGTGAGGTTAATGGAGAACTTTTGAGGTACACTTTTTGCTTAGCGTTAGCAAGAAGCCCAGCCAAAAGAACCGACTCGGGCATCAAGCTGGCAGTCTATCAGATGAGTAACACTTGAGGGAACTCAGATCTAGAAAAGCACAAGGAAGAGATTAAGGAGATCAAGGCAGAAAGGCGAGGAGAGGAATGGACGTGGCATAATCAGACAGCTGAAGATGAGCAGTTGCCTCTGAGCGACTGATGCAAAAAAGCACAATGAAGAGACAACTTTGAGCCGGCTGCAGTAAAAATCCTTGTGACGCTCAAGAGGCTTTAGGAGACAGCGATGCTCAGAATGACAGAGAGAGAGAAAGAAAGATAGAGAAAGAGAAAGAGAGAGAGAGAATTTTTAGATCTTTAAAGGTCAAGATTAAGCATTCAGATAAACGCAGTGAAATGAACTGCTTTTAGAAAGAGACGGAGGCTGTGCAAAGGAAAAGGTGACGGCGGTGTCGGAAAACAAGCACGCAGCTGTTCAAAATGTGAGACTCGACCTTTGGAATGAACAATTTTCAGACTGAGAAAGTAATTCAGTAAGAAAATGTTCTCATCATAGACCTATGAATAATGTATTATTACCATTTGCTGTGGCTAACTGTAAACAGTGGGGGGAGAAGGGGGGGGGGGGAGTCATGTGGGGTCAGTAATGTTGTGTGTATCAGCAAACAGCATTTCCATTTCTAATTTCACCCCAGTGCTCTCTCTCTCTCTTCACATTCCAAACACCATTTCAGGAAGAGTCTGCTTGGTGTTTAGCAAAATGGCAAAGGAACTGCTTATTTTTTGGCACGTTGTCTTTGCCATGATCCAGTCCAGCATGAGTGTGCCACCTATTTGAGAGACTGGGATTTATGAATATCTCACAGTAGTCACAGGTCTACACATTGTTTGCATACTGAAGATCAGTGGCGGCCTGTAGATTTCACACCTAAGCCTTCAGTGGTGTCCTACCAGAATCAGTCTACTTCTTAATTCGACCATTATGGCGTTATGGCTACTGAAACTATTGGTGTTAAACAGAAACGCAGTATAACACAGCGCTGGATCAAAGACACGAGACTCATGCAGTGAAAATGAACTTTACTAAAGCAAGGAACCCAATAAACAAAATTCAACACATCTCCATTTTCGGCCACAACTGCACATCATCTTTAGCAATATTAACCTCGTAAAAATGACCCCTGGTTGTCTGTGCATGTACTGTTTTACAGGGATTTTGATTTAAGGCAAATTGTGTGTTTTTGTGCAAATTTCTACAGGAAAGAAAACGCAAAAGTAGAAATCCTCTCTTCACCTCTTTTGTTGATGATGAATAGACTTGGGCTGGGTAGGAAGTGGTGCAGGATATCTTACCCACTTTTAATGATGAGTAACAGTTTAAAAGCAGTGTCTCATGTGGATGAGGATCATGGTTTCATGTTTTAGTTTCATGACAGATTTCTTGTTTCAATTCCAACATTGTCATAAACACATGCTTGCGAATTAGCAAAAGATTCTCTCGAGTGAGCTCTGACAGTTAGCTGCAAATCACACGTTTATACTAATGTGCTCGTCCTAATAGGATATTGTTTCCATAGTAACAACTGTAAGGAAATAAATCAAAGCTTTGTGTAAATGTTGATCTGGTTAACAGGTTGGCCGAAGAAAATAACAGCAGTTAATGACAGAAACACTGAAAGAGCTGTGAAGAAAAAAATGACAGTAAGTGACCAGTCTCCCACTAAGCCATCACAATCCACTGCTCAAAAAAGACACCGAAAACAGAAATATATAAATCATACCAGATGATATAAATCACTCAGCAGTATGAACTGAAGGCCAGGCTGTAAAGATTTAGAAATAGGATGGACCTCTTCTAAAGGGATGGAAAGACAAAAGTGTGGAGAAGGAAATGAAGTGTTAATGATTTAAAACATACATACTCATGGTAAGTGAAAGATCTTAGACTGGCCCAGTCATCTTAGGAACCTTAGCAGAATTTTTTACATACTGAAGATGGAACTGAAGGAGGTAAAGACCAAAAACAATAGTAAGAAGCTGCACCACAAACCTAAAAAAAGCATCACAAAACAATTGTCAAACCCGAGACCGATCTGATGCAGTAACTTTAGTGGCAGAGCACACAATATTTGGGTGCAAAAGTATTGGAACAGGAAGTCCCATTCATACTGCAATGAATGGGACTTCCTGTTCCAATACTTTTGCACCCAAATATTGTGTGCTCTGCCACTAAAGTTACAATGTTCTAAGTTGTTGAATATATTCCCCGATATGAACAAAAGCGATGCTTAAAAAAGCTGAAGGCACACAATTGTCTTTGCATGTAATACAATTTCACGTTCACAACTTGGAAACCCAAACCTGTTCCAGCATGGCGATGCACAAAGCGAGCTCCATGAAGATCTGGTTTACATGCTTTGGAGAGGAAGATCTTGAGTGGCCTGCTATAGCGCTCTGATCTCAACCCTATTGAAAAACCTTTGTGATGAATGTGAACACTGAGTGCACTCCAGGTCTCCTCGCCTACATCAGTACCTGACTGTACTATCACTATTGTGGCTGTTTAACACAAATGTCCACAAGCACACTTCAAAATTTAGTGAAACATCTTCCCAAAAGAGTGGAGGGAATTATAAGAGCAATCTGTCTGTCTTTCGGTCTAGACAGATTTTACACAAAGACATATTTACATATCTAATCAATTTGCCCAATAGTCAATCGACCGCCATTAATTTTTTGATGAAACAATATTCTGTTTTTATCATTGACCTTGTAAAATTACATACAGCAAAAAAAGGCATATAGACTGTATTACGTTCTTACATACATGCACACACATCATTTAGTAAACCTGAACTGCAGAACTTTGTCACAGGGTTCACATTAATGAAAATTTTCTACCAATGTGATATTATACTTGTTTAAATGCTTATTTGCCACAGACGTGCAGCGCCTTAATTCTAGCATGAGTTCAATTATATTTCATCATAATGACATGGAAATGATTATTTGCCCCTCTCACTGTGGGATCTTCCATTTTTCCTACAATGAACATCAGGCTTTGATGAAGT
>MU551630.1:3703859-3763859 GCA_024362625.1 Silurus asotus
TGGTACATGTTTGTGGTATGGGGTGTTTGTAAGGAGAAGAGATGCTGATGGTGTATGAGTTTAAATCTCTGGCAGGAGTGATTTGTGATAGAAAGGTATCTGCAAGAGTGAAAGGGAAAGTTTATAGGACTGTGGTATGTTGTATGGTTTAGACACAGTGGCATTGACTAAAAGACAGGAGGTGGACCTGGAGGTGGCAGATGTTGAGTTGAAGATGCTGAGACTTTCATTAGTAGTGAGGATCGACAGGATAAGAATTGAGTTTATTAGAGGGAGCATGCAGGTAGGATGTTTTAAAGACAAGGTGAGGGAGGCGAGATTGAGATGGTTTGGACATGTGCAGAGGAGTATATATAGGGTATATCAGTAGAAGATTGCTGAGGATGAACCTGGCAGGCAGACAGAAAAGAGGAAGACCAAGGAGGAGGTTTATGGATGTGATGAGGGAAGACATGCAGGTGGTTGGTTTGAAAGAGGCAGATATAGAGGACAGAGTGGTATACAGATGTATGATCTGCTGTGGTGACCCCTAATGGGAGCAACCAAAAAGGAAGTCTTATTTACATTTACATTCATGTGACTCGGCAGACGACTTTTATCCAGAGCAATAATTCTATTTCTACAAATGAGCAGTTGATAGTAAAGAACATTAATGAGGGGCCCAGCAGCTTGGTGGGGCTGGCATTAATACAAAGAAGTTTGTAATCAGTGAGCTACCACCTCTCCATTATGACAGGATTCAGAATCCCACCAAAAGCCACCAAATTCCCACCAAAAACCTTGTTCCTGGTCTATTAAGGAAATGCTAATATTAAGTTTGTCTAACTATATATATATATATATATTGAAACTGATAGTGAGACCTGCTACAAGGTAAATTTGTCATTTTTCTATGAGAGTGCTCAGAGATAGATAGAGAGAGAAAGAGAGAGAGAGAGAGAGCGAGAGAGAGAGAGAAAGAGAGAGAGAGAGAGGGAGAGAGAGAGAGAGAGAGAAAGAGATACTGTATCTAGGTGACAGCTCCAATCTGCTTACTGAACAGCCATGTTAATTAAAATTGTCAGACATTTCTGCGAAATGTGTATCTACTCACACACACACACCCACACACACACACACACACACACACACACACACACACACACACACACACACACACACAAGACAATCTATTTGTTTCTAGCATTTAACTATCAACATCCATCATTTGTTCTATACAAGTAGATGAATGGTGTTTGAATTCTTTAAGCGCACACAACACACATCAACAGACACCAACAGACACCAACACACACCAACACACACACACACACACACACACACACACACACACACACACACACAAACACACAGTTTCTTTAATCACTGAATTCTTTACAATTCTTTAAAAAGATCTGCTTTTTTTGTTAGTTTTTTTAAGAAAAGCATTTGGACAAATTCATTAACAGTTAAATTATCTTAACTGAGTTTAATTATTGGCTGATGGCTAAAACAAAGTGTGTGTGTGTGTGTGTGTGTGTGTGTGTGTGTGTGTGTGTGTGTGTGTGTGTGCGCGTGTGTGTGTAACTGGCAGCGGGATACAGGTGCAATATTACTGCTTAGAACTTTGTGTCCTAGATTTGCTGGATCAGAAAAAAGGAATAATAGAGAAAGAAAAAGAGATGCAACAGAAGGGTAGAGGAGGAGAAGAAGAAGAAAAAGGAGGAATGTGAGAATAAGGAGAAGAAAAGACCAAGAACAAAAGAAGGTGGAGGGAAAGGAAATAAAAGACGATGGAAAAAGAACAAGGAAGAGAAGAAGAAGAAATAAGGAGAATAAAAAAGAAATAAAGAATAAAAGAAGAGGAGTGGGAGAAGAAGACAAATCAGAAGATAAAGAAGATATCATTCTATTGCAGATGTGATCAGTCGATATTTTTTATCATTTATAAAATATTTTGTAACTTAATTTTTCACTTTTTAATAGAACTAACTGTGAAAGTCACAAGAATTTTTTTATGTCGTTAATGAATATCTTTTGGCTTTATATAATCAAACATGGCTTCCGTCAGCTTTGAACATCGATACTAAGGAAAAGAATCTAATATATACACACACACACACACACACACACACACACACACACACACACACACACACACACTTACACACCCATGCTATTCTCCATGCAGCATAAAATAGAATAATATCATAATCACAATATAAAAATAGGTTTTCGCTCGAAGATTAGCGTTTAGCAAGTGCCGGCCGTCATAACCCGCTCGTTTCCATAGCGACTGCGGTTCATTTGAGCATCGTTTCCGATGACACGATGCGCGAGGTTTAATAAATTTGGACACGTTGCAGGAAAACTACAGTTCACGGGATTACAGAGTGGCGTAATAATGGGGGAGCTGACAGAAATAATCGCTCGAGTTTTAATTAGCCTCAACACACATGCACACACACACACACACACACACACACACACACACATACTCTACAGTATAACCAGCAGAGAGTTACTTCATGCTTCAAAGCTCTCTGTGTGTTCATTTATAACACTTAAGAAAAAGAAGTCTTGAGTTTGAACTTTGGGTCATAATCATTTTATTTATTTATTTATTTATTTATTTATTTATTTATTTATTTATTTATTTATTTATTTATTTATTTATAGCTGTGAAATTTTTTTCCTGGTTCTAAACAAAACTGCAGTTTACTTAATTAGAGCTAGCAAAAATCCAACTAGCCTTACTGACTAGCTAGCAAAGATATAAACAGATATCATCCAAAGTCAGAACTTTGTGGGTAAAAAGGTTAAAAACGCTAATTATACGCCACAATCCATCATGCTTGTGAACGAAACACCCACCCGTTGCCCCTTCCCTCATCACTGAGGTCATTTGATTGACTTTCGGCACTCCCTTCTAGATATGCCTTCATAGCTAGTCCTGCTAGCGTCCCTACCTGAACCCTGATCACACTGTTCAGAGTCAATGAGAATGTCAATCCTTGTTTTTTTCTCCCTGTCACCCCACTCCCTTCATTCTCTTCAGATCTGCCTGATTCATCCTAATACTCTACCTATGGATGGGGTTCTCTTCAGTTGGACACACTGTAAATCTAAGGATAGTTCTTTATGTGTTGGCGGTCCTATGATTTATTTATAAGAATGTGGGTGTGTCTCTGAATTATTTATGTGTTGAGTTCTTTATGCAAATGTAGGCAAATCTCGAAGTTGTTTAAGGGAATGTGGGTGTGTCTGTAAGAGTGTGTGGGAGAATTTGGGCGTGTCTACGAATTTTTTAATGTAAGAATGTGCTGTGATGACCTTCATGGTGAATTTGGGTGTGATTATGTGTTCTTTGGGTTCACTGGAGTGTGTTCATGAGTTTATGAATTTATAAATAGAAATGTTGCTGTGTCTTGCAATTATGTACTTCCTGTTCAGTCTCACCCAAGAACTTATTTTTCTCTTCTCTTCTTATTAGCTTGCACTTAATTTTATCTTGAGTATCCTTATGAGATTTTCTCTCTCTCTCTCTCTCTCTCTCTCTCTCTCTCTCTCTCTCTCTCTTTATTTTTCTCTCAGGTTTAATTAGCTTCTTTCTGCAAATCCATGCACCGCGCTGCTTACTTTCCCTTTAATTGTGATTATTTCCACAGTAAAGTGTTGGGAGTATTTATAGGCCTCTCGCTACGCGACTGATCTCCGTGCCTGTTATTTCCACAGCTCCATCATTACTGGCCTCCTGCAGCAGTGCCTTTCCTTTTAATATGCTAATGCTAGTGTGGAGCGGCTCGTCGGGTAATTGTGAGCCACTCAAACGCAACACACAGACACACACACATGCAAACACACACACACACACACGCAAATTTGTGAATCGAGAAATCAGGCCGGACGCATTGAATGGTGCAGGATTAGAACGGTGTAGAGTTCATCAGGTCTCTTCCGCAATTTATCTCTTCTTGCGCACTCCTGAGGGACATGGCAACGAGACGGTGCTCTGTAATCATGCTGCCTTTCTTAGAGATAAACCGTTTTTCACGTTTGTTTTTTTCTTGAGGATCATCACTGATTTGTCCATATGTGGTGTGTGTGTGTGTGTGTGTGGCATTTAAACTCTTAGCTGTTCTTCACCACACGTAGAACAGGAATAATTAACTGCATTTAAAAAAATCACATGCTAAAAACAAACCGAGTAAAAATACAAGCAATAGAAACTTGACATCGTGCATGATTTATTGATGGATTGTTTTGAATGCATCACTGGGAATTCGATAAAATCGCAACATCTGCAGATTTGAATCCTGCCTCCGAATCCTTTAATTCGTTAACATTTAAGTGCAACACCTGTAACCGTATCCCCACTGCCACCAGAGTTCTATTGCTTTTACAAGCTCAGAGTGCAATGCCTCTCTAATCTCCCTTTTCAGCCTATTTCAATTTACAGATTTATAAAATCACCGACTCCTGGGCCCCCTAGCAAGGCCCTTAAGTCCCTTGGCTGCTTAATAGCATGAATGAGATATAGTCGCTTTTGATAAGAGCATTTGCCAAATGCTGCAAATGTAAATGTTTCCTTACTCACTCACTATTTATTTGTATGAATAATAAATAATTTATAAATTCATTAATAAAAAAATAAGTAAATAAATAAACAAATAATAAAAAAAAAATAATAATAATAATAATAAAATATATATATTGTGTGTTTCTTAACTGTAGAAATTTGCTGAAGCATACTGAAATACCAGTTAATTACAACATATCTTTAGAAAATGAAATAAAACTTTCTTTCTTTCGGCCACAGCGACTCATCCGTAATCGTGATCCACATGTTTGATTTGGCACATGTTTTACGCTGGATGCTCTTCCTAACGCAAGCCTCCCTATTAAGACTGCAACCCTAATGGCAACACTGATCCCCTGACCGTGGATCGAACCCGGGCTGCGGCGGTGAGAGCCACTAGACCACCATGGAACCAAACCCAGCCATTAGTGTTGGGGAAAGGTGTGTTATATTTTTTTTTTTAATGCCAACATTGTGAATGTGTGTGGTGTCTAGATGCCGGCTCTGACAGTTCCTCAGCCTCAGCTACATCCCCCCCAGGTCATAATCTGTCTGCAGCATGTGTAGGAATCGTGTGCGTGTGTGTGTACGTGTGTGTTTCGTGTTTCGCAAAACCCGTCTGGAGGAATAGTGAAGCTCAGCACTAAATGAAAAAGTTCATTATGGCCCTGTCAAGGTGAGTGGAAATGATCTCACTCCAAACCTCTTCAAAAGAAAGAGAGAATGGGTGTATATTTGTGAGATAAAAAGTGTGTATATGAGGGGAAAAAAAGCTTTGTGTGTGAATATGTGAGTGTGTATATGCGTGAGGGGTTTCAGAAGAGACAAGGGCAGTGGAGTTAATTGTGCCGTCCTGTAAAACGACCCTTATCTGTTTCTTCATATGAAGCCACGCAGCCTCGAAACTCCTCATATTTTCCCCCTGTCAGCAGTGTGTGTGTGTGTATGTGTGTGACCTCTATCTGTTGGGTTTGAGCTGGCCGATTAGACTTTTGTCTGGGCGTTTGCTTTTTTGCATGCGTGCGCTCTAAAGTCCAGTGGAATTACAAAAACAAGCTTGGCTTTTGTGTTTTATTTGTATCTAAACAAATAATTAAATATTAATATTAATTAAATTAAATTAATATTGGCTCTTCGGAAAAAAAATAAAAAATCTTCACAATTCTTTGGTGCCCTTGGATTGTGTGTACAACAAGGCCAGTTTTGAGGAAGTTATATTGTCACACTGAAGTGAAAAATATGAAGTAACAGATACACTGACACTGAAGACACCTTCTATGAATGTCTACAGAAAAAAACAAACAGCAGTTGCTTATAGGTCAGTGGTAACTCAGTAGTTAAGATGTGGGACATTTTATTAAATGGTTATAAGTTCAAATCCCACCACCGCCAAACTGCCCTGTTGGACCCTTGAGCAAGGCCTCTAACCCTCAACTCTTTTTCTTCTTCTTTCTGTTTCTCCAATTACCACAGCGGATCATCCGTCTCCATACCACCCTGTCCTCTACATCTGCCTCTTTCACACCAACTACCTGCATGTCTTCTCTCACCACATCCTTGTTCTTCCTCTTTTCCTCCTTCCTGGTGGCTCCATCCTCAGCATTCTTCTACTGATATACCCCATGTCCCTCCTCTGCACATGTCCAAATCATCTCAATCTCACCTCCCTCACCTTATCTCCAAAACGTCCTACATGCCCTGTCCCTCTAATAAATTCATTTCTAATCCTGTCCATCGTCGTCACTCCCAAAGAAAACCTCAACATCTTCTGTTTTAGAAAGCCAAATATGACTGAAAATATCAGAATCAGAAATATAATATAGTTTTGCCAATAAAGTATATTTCATTTATCAACAGCATCCATCAAGCAAGTCTTTGTGAATGTGCTGTTGCTTTAGAAATGGTAGCGTTTCAGAACAAGTGCATTAATGTAAACCTGTGATTTGTGCTTCTGTTATAAAAAATGAATCAACAGCTTCTAACCAATCACATTCCAGAACCCCTTCAAATTGGTATGAGATCTTATAAAATAATTGACCAGCTACTAAAAGACTGTTAAGGAAAATAAAGAACATGAGACTTCACGATAGATTAAATATTCTGGAATGCTTCTTCATGCTTTTGCAGGTAAAATAAAAGAAACAATGGAAACATTCTTTAGCAGGAAATCAGGAGAGATTGATTTGAGAGATGAGTTGAAGAAGCTAGAACTTTGTTAGCATAAGACTGAAAGGGAAACCCTGGAGAGACAGGATGAGAGAATGAGAGAAGTGTACAGTAGCAGTACAATTAGCTGAAGAACCAGGTGGACCAGCACCCACCCATAGATAAACCTGCCAAGGCTCCTTATCTTCTTTTGCTTTGTAGATACAGCACAAGCAAATTGGATGGCTACCTGCAGTGCAGGCACGGATCTGCTGAGACTGCAGGATGACCTGGAACTGGAAAGGCAGCGAGACTCTGGATAGCGAACGTTTATTCGAGAATCTTCAAAGATACAACAGTGTGTTATGACAAGACAAAGGAAGCTATTATCGGGAGATATGACTTTACCACCAGTGGGGAAAAGAGGAGACTCCACAGGGGGCAGGACTGTTGTTGAGGAACCCAGTCGAGGGTGTTTTTCATGAGTGTTTGGCAACTTTTGCAAGTTATGGCCGATTTATTTTTTGAACAAGTCACTGCAAATTGTAATCTGGCAATCTCGGGAAAACATAACAAACAAAAGTGCTGACATTACCACCACCACCACAAACTATTTTACGTTGAAAAACATTGAAATTTTTACTTCAAAAGCATTAAAGGAAAGTCTCCTTCACCAGCCCAACAGCCCATTGCCTAGCCAATAAACACAACCTCAAAATTGTAACATAAATATATACACTTGTTGAGAATTAAATAAGTATCTATGTAACTATGTAAGGTAGCAAATTTGTAAGCAAGTCTATTTATTTCATTTGCCATATGCTCTTATCCAGACCAACATACAATCATCTTATTTAGCAGTTGAGGGTTGAGGACCTCACTCAAGGGCCCAGGGGGGCTGGTTGGTGGTAGAGGTGGAAAAAGTATTAAATTATTCTACTCAAGTAAAAGTACTTTTACTTCAATGAAATTGTACTTATTGTAAGTACAAGTAAATTTAGCAGTCAAAAAATATACTCTAGTAACAGTAAAGGCGGTTTGTGAATTATAAACTAATTGTTTTTAATTGAAGGAACAGCTTTACAAATTAAATGTGAGTTTAGTTTGTTCACCGATAATCAATCAATGCAGTGCAGTAGTTTCAGGGGTGTGATTTATTTTATGCTCGCATTATTTTCATTAAATTCTTTTTATTTAGTAACAGATATGATTTAAAATAGAAAGTACAATACTTCAAACAAAACAAACATTAAGTGCAATTTTAATGACAGATTTTATAAACTATTTTGAAAAATAGAAGTACACAAAAAACTACTGAATTACAGTAATGTGAGTAAATGTAATTCATTTATTCAGCTATTCACCTCTGCTTGGTGGAACTTGGATTTGAACTCACAAACTCAACATCTTAGAAACTGAGGTACCACCACCCTCTGTAATGTCAAAAGTACGGCAGTAAATAAGTACATACTGTCTCTATTTAAGTACGCAAATCTAAAATAAAGACAGTAAGTACATAATTATGTTAGTATGCAAGTAAGTACACGAGTAAGTAAGTAGGCACCCTCGCAAGTGATATTCTCGCATGGGTTTTTCTACCACTGCTATGCTGATAACAGTCAACTTATCTACCCTTTCCTTCTCTCAGACACCACGTTCAGCATGTCTAGCAGATATATATCATCATCGAACTCTCAGCAAAACTGAACTGCTGGTCATCCCAGGTGTTTCATCTCCAGATCAGGATCTTATGATATCACTATATGACACTCTGATCTCCTCCTCAGCCACTGCTCAGTAAACTTAGTGTAACCATGGACATGGATTTATGTTGCTAATGCAACACTCTCAGGTCCGATTCTTCTGTACATCATCAGAAGGATTCAGTCATTTTTATCCACAAAGACTGCTTATAATCCAAATTGCAGCTGTGTGACTTGTTTTCAACCTACCTCAAGTTCTAACACACCACGGCGTTCCCTCAGATCTTCCACCGCTGCTTGACTGATCCCACCATCTCTCAGGGTAGAAGGGCAGGTATACTTTACATCAAGACACTTTACTGTCTTTTCTGGAACCGAGGTGGTGAAACAAACTTCTGAAAATCCTGTTTGTTTTTTTCAAAGTCTAGAACCTATTAAAACCTATTGGGCATCTTCTAAACGTAAGTGCAAAAATAGGTAAGTATGCTAGTAAGTAAGTAGGAAAGTATGTAAATGAGTACACAAGTAAATAAATGAATGTGGGTGGAAGTTTTTGCAAAAAGTAAACTATATTAACATGAAAATAAATATATACAGTGGGAATAGAGTGAACTCTGTGAACTCAAATAGACCACAAAAAATAAATTTCATATAAGAAAAAAAAACTTTTAGTGAAATCTGCAGAAAACTCCAGAAACAAGCAAACCACCTTCTCCATCCAGTGA
Organism: Silurus asotus; assembly: GCA_024362625.1. Classification (NCBI taxonomy): domain Eukaryota; kingdom Metazoa; phylum Chordata; class Actinopteri; order Siluriformes; family Siluridae; genus Silurus; species Silurus asotus. Next base: position 3,712,991 of record MU551630.1, read on the forward strand.
TCTTTTAAATGCCATCCTAAATATGATGTATTGCACAACTTTCAGAGGGAAAATGATAAATCAGGAACCCCAAAGAAAAAAACTCAGCGTGGCACCAGCATCCGACTCTGAACCTATACCCAGGACATCCAAAGACACGGAGCATAAACACCACAATGTAAAGCATTACGCTGGGAGATAACGAGGCTCCTGTGCAATATGTTGTGAGGATGAAGAAATATCTCATCGGGTGGCTGGAGTTTTTAGAGGCTGAGGACATTCATAGGTGGAGCAGTTCAACGAGGAACCTCCTGTTAAATCTATTCCAACTGATTTGGCTTGACAGTAATGTGAAAATGGATCAACATGAGCTTGTGAAGGTGGCAGATCATTTTTTGTAACATAGATTATAGATGGAAAGAGAAGAGTTGGAGTTTAGGATAGGAAACTTAGATAATAGTGAAAAAAACTATAGGTTTTTGTCTGCAATACATAAGGGCACAGTTTCAGGGAATACTGTAATAAAGGTAGGGTTAGATGGTGTGGGTTCTTAGTTTATTAGATGTTAAACTTCTGACCAGGAGGTTGTGAGCTCCAACACCAAGCTGCCACTTTTGGGTCTTTGAGAAAGGCCCTCACTCTCAATTGCTATATAACTGAGATAATTGTAAGTTGCTTTTTCTACATCCAGTAAATCAGGGATGTCCAATCATTTCCACAAAGGGCCAGTGTGGGTCAAGGTTTTCATTCCAACCAAGCAAGTCCACACCGAATCCTACCTGTGTAATGCAAATTAATTTTATCTTCCATGACTATCAGGGGTGGCCGTGGATTGGTTGGAATTAATACCTGCAACCACACTGGCCCTTTGTGGAAACGATTGGACATCCCTGCTGTGAACGCTGTGCTGTGTTTAGGTTGAAAGAATGGCAATACTACTGTTTGGGGATAATTAGACTGATCCTGCGACCCAATATTTAATAAAATAATACATCGGTAACATTATATTCAGATCAAAAGGCTGTTAACAAAGTAGCTGAGGGCATGTAGAGTGGCTCTGTGAACGCCAGTGGAGAACACAGAATTATATCACATTTTTTTCTTTCTTATTGTCTCTGCTTCTTCATTCCCCTGCTGCCTGTAGATCTCTAATTATGCTGCACTGATTTAAACAGTGAGAAGGGAAAAAAATAAAGAAACGCATTGTTTGGAAGCGGGATTCCTGCTGCGTTAAGAGGACTTTGTTTTGACGAGCCGAACAAAATGCATGGCACGACATTTTCAAGGCAACGCAGGGCAAGAAATTGAGGGTGTGGAGGAAAAAACAGAACGTATAAAATTGCACGGGTGAAAAACAGGCCTGTCGAAAGCAATTTCATCGTTTCATAATATTTACATATTTATAGGGGAAAAAATGGTAATCCATATTCGTGTATATGATGTTTATTGTAACACAGAATTGTTAATTATGGTGTACATATAGTACTGAAAAACATATCTTCAAATGATGGCTTGATTGAATGGAATGATAGCACGGTGCTGATGATTTCGATTAGCGCACAGTAAGCGTGGAATAAAAGGAAACTCACACTGGGAGAAGATGTCAGCATTTCCTCTTCACCACACCACACTATTGCAAGGTCTTTATTGTGTCTGTATGTGTCTTTGGGTCATGTGACTCTTCGTTCCAGATTCACCTAAAATTGGTCTCATTTACATTCAATTGTACATAATTTCTATTGTACTGCACAAACCGTGTGTGTGTGTGTGTGTGTGTGTGTGTGTGTGTGTGTGAGCCTAAAACCTCTTCAGGCTCCTTACAGCTAACACTATCTGCTCCTGCACAAATAAATGGCCAATTTAACACACCTCCACTCAGCTTGTGTTTAGAGGAGGTGTGTAAAATCACCCGTTTCCTTCAGTGTAACAACACAGATGAGGGGAAAAAAAATCAGCACCTGCTTTCTTTGCGTAATCAAGCTACAGTTGAAATAACAACAAAAACTTTTTTAATACCAAAAACATCAGGCCACAACAACCAGTTATTTCACCAGTCATGATGCGATCTGCTAATTTCACATTGCAGTGTTTCTTTTATTCATGGAACTTCCTGATGACGTGATGTACAGAGAAGTATCTACAGAGATACTAAATCATGTAAAATGGGAGGACAATATGTCAGCATAGCAGTGAAGAAAAAAGCGGTGTGAAGATATAAACATGAGGGTGAGCACTAAGAAAAAAGAGCAAGCTATGAGCCGGACAATGTCAATTTCATGGACATTGTCTCAGAGCAGCTTTACACAGATAATGTGGTGATTAAAAGTGAATATGTTCTTCATAAGTAAGTTTGTCGCTGATGAGCGAGCCGGTGGCACCTGTGGCGAAGAAAAAACTCCCTGAGATGCATAAGGAAGAAACTTTAAGAGAAACCAGCCTCAAGAAGAAATCCTCATCTGGGTTGCACCGAATGTCTATTTATAGCAGATATACGATGTTGTGGGGTGCAGTGATAATGATCAGAAGCAAAAAGTAGTCCTGAGTCAATGTAGCAGTCTGTTGACATTAACTACAGTCCAAATCCATCCTCAAAGCTCTGGTTCTTACTCCGGAATTTCATGGGACCACCCAAGGTGTTAATGAGAAGTGTACCACTGTAGAGTCTGCATGGAGCAAATGCTGATGCCGTTCTTGAAGTAAAACCCAAACTCTTTCATTGCTAGATAGAAAGATTAAAGAAGCAGAGCTAACAACAGTTATAGGCTGGAACACTACAGTTTCTGTGGAGTAAATTATGTCAAAAATTACAAAAGCTTCCATTTCTGCCATTTCTTTTATCATTAACAACGTCAACAGCTTTAGACTGATCCCGGTCAGTCAGCCTGATTAAGCTAGTAAGATGAATAACGATTAAAGGTTTTGTTATTGTGTACCAGTCTGTATTTCAGGGTGTTAGACTGGCAAATTGGATTAGGTTGCCAGACATTAGGTTGCCAGACATCTACCGGCACGTTGGAAGAAGTGTGGCGGGAAGGCAAGAAGAAAGCAAGACGCAGACCCATGCTGAGCAAACAATCTAGCACGCCAACACAAGTGCAATGTTAATCAATTGTTACACTGTGCAGCAGCATATTTTAAAGACTTTTTTTTTCCTCCCAAGAATCTGGATTTGCACTAAGCATTCTGTGTTGCTTGCAAGATATAAGTAATATATTGGATAGCAATAAAATGCAAGAGAACAGGAAGTCCTGATTTGTACCCAAGTATAGTGTGTACAGAAGTATATACAGACTTTATATCCTAGAGTCTGCTCTTTACTGTCCAATCAGATGTCCAATGTTTTCATTACTGAGTTTATAACACAAGCAGAACACATCTATCTATCTATCTATCTATCTATCTATCTATCTATCTATCTATCTATCTATCTATCTATCTATCTATCTATCAATCAAACAGTATCTATCTGTCTATCATGAACACACATATATTGTTTGCGATTAGTTTTATTATTATAGTTATGGTTTTATTTTTCAAAATTCATCTAATTCCAATAACTACCTCTCTCTCTCTCTCTCTCTCTCTCTCTCTCTCTCTCTCTCTCTCTTCCAGGTTTTATGTACTGAAGCTCGGGCCTGGCACTCAGCCAACTGATGGAAGGAGAAAAGCAAGGATTTGGAGGAGAAGTGATGAATGAGAGATCTTTATCTGTCATAATTTGTCCGTAGCTGCATTGTCATATTTACATTATGGGATCTATAGTCAAAGTTTTCATAATATTGATAAACCAGATTCAAAAAACCAAGTCACTAAAATGATTCAAACTTCTTATCACTGAAACATACACAAGTCTGGGATTGCTTCCTGTCAATTTGATTGACAGGGGAGAAAGATTATATTGTCACACCCACCCATAGCCAATCAGATTGACACTCTGGGCAAAGGATGTCTGCGGCATCGTCAGGAATCTCTTGGCGATAGATGAATCCGCTTCAGTTGTGTCACTTGGGAGCCTAAACGCGCATTAAATAGGGAGGAGCACAAGCGTGAGAATAAAAATCATCCAAAATGACATGCTCGAGTAAAGTCCTGATCTAATTTCTAAAGCGTTTGATTTTTATGGCTCCCATTAGGAATTCGAATCCTCCATCAGCTCGTCGTTGTTGTTGCCTCCAGGTCTCTGTGGAGAACAGGACTCAGTGCTGGCCCGGGACAAATGGGAAAATCTCGCTTCATTTACTCAGAGCTGGGTGTGCATGTGTGTGTTCTCTAGGGCACATCTGCATCAGCACATAGACACACTCTCTCACACGCAAACACACACACACACACACAGCCAAGCGAGCTGATTTGTTATCTTTAACAATACTTGAAATTACCGCATAAACAGGTTCATTGTGCTGCAGTAATAAAGCAGGCTGAAAATAGAGCGTGTGCGTCTCAGCCGAACCTGTGGAACTGTAATTTTGTGCCGCTCTGAAATATTGCGCCTCGCTCTGAAGATAATTGCAGTAAAGTTTACGTCTCAGACGATGGCGGAGAAACTCGTGCGTTCGCTCACGATGCCAAAACACCGATCATTTCGACAAGTGCGAGTGGGCTGTGTGAAGAGAAATGATGAGCAGACAAGGCAATGGCGGGCCATCGGTGCACATCTGTAAAGCACTTCCCGAATCGAGTCGTCTGAAAGAGACATGCTGACTTGAGGGCATGGGAACTGGTGGACATTTTTCAATGTCTCGATCACCTGCTAGACTTTACTCACTCTCTTTCAGCTTTGTGTTGTTGGATATAAATTGATTTCCAGATTAAGGGTTGAACTCAATTCAGTTCGATTTGACCTGAACAGCACTTTAATCAATGGACACTTTCCCAAAGCTGCTTTACAGATGTAAATACAAGGCAAATATGTATTTTAGCATCATAAATCTGTCCGTATATATTTTTTGCTAATGAGTGAAACAGTGGCAACAGTGGAAAGGACATTGGACTTTGATTTTAAATCCCACCTACACCAAACTGCCACTCCTCAAGCAAGACCTTTAACCCCATAGCTGCTCAGTTTTATGAATGAGATAAATGTAAATCGCTCTGGATAAAGGTGCCAAATGGCATAAATGTAAATGGATGTGGGACTTCTGATCAAAAAGTCATGAGTTCTAATGCCAGCTCCACCAAGCTGCCACCAAGCTGCCACTACTAAGTTCTTTAGCAAGGCCCTTAACCCCATAGCTGCTGTAGTATCAGTTGTATAATTTATATACAGTAACTGTAAGTTGCTCTGAATAAGGTTGACTGCCAAATGCCATAAATGTAAGAAACCTTCAGAGAAACCAGATATAAAAGGAAACCCTAATGTAGCGCCCCCTGCCCTACTTAGTTGTGTCAAGTCTAAGCTCTTTAGGGTGGGGCGACGGGTTCAATAAATGGGGGTCTCTCGACCATAAAAGTTAAGACACTCTGATACCTAAACCCTTTAAAAAACGATAAAGAACCATTCGTAAAAGAAACAGTTGTGTATTTATTTTCTTTTTTTTTGCTATATAGAATATATTGAGATATGAATTATAATATATATATTTATAAATTTAAGTAATCAATTTGGTATATGAATAATAATAAATAGGTATGAATAACAAGTCAATAGGTATTATAACAAAAATTACTGTCCAAAAAGGCACATATATAAGAGGGTTACACTAACATCGATGAGATTTGCAAAGAAAGAGTCGTGATGGATATTTTACAAGTAATAAAGGTTCTCTTTCATCTGAGTGGCAGCAAATACCTTTTAAATACATTCCATTATTGTAAAGGCGATCAACTATTCAGTGATGGAGACATGAACGTGAAAATATTAATGTTAATTGTAGCCTCTGGACATTGTAGTGATGTTGCTGGAGGACTTCGGTAGGAATTATGAATGATTTGAAAGAAAAAGAAACAGAATCTGCTTTATAATTGTCACATGTACTTTACAGCACAGTGAATTTCTAACTTCACATATCCCAGCAATGTTAGGAAGCTGGGGTTAGACATGATACAGCACCCCTGTAGCACTGAGAGTTAAGGGCCTTGCTTAGGGGCCCCAAGAGTGGCAGCTTGGCAGTTTATCCCCAACCTTCTGATCAGTATCTTTTTAAACTCCTTTTAAACTCCTGCCATTGGACGGAGTCATAAAATAGATTCCTGGGCCGTCGTTAAGTAAAAAAACCAAAAAAACAAAGCAAAATGTTTTTTCCTGTTGTTTTTCTCGGATGTGGTATTCAGATGGGATAAATATTACTTTCCTGCAGGCCATTTTAGAGAACCTTAAAAATAGCATGTACATGCCTCTTGATAAATTTCTGGGATGGGAATCCCACTAATACAGTCCTCTGGATATAATTACAATACTCACCACCCCATGTACATCGAATCCAATAAAAATAGGTTTTTGGCTGTTCTGAATGAGTGATTTGAATGTATTTGGTTTCATCTGAATATGAATATGAACATGTGATTTGCCTTATGAGTTTAATACTAAATAAAATTGTATAATTTGAAATAACAGTTGCAGGATTGATTCAAATTTCAGAAGAAATTCTTGAAAGCAATTGACCGGTGAACCCCCCGGTAATCTACCGCAAAATCGATCCTGGGTTTGATCTTAAAGTGATATTTGACCGAGTCTTTGTTAGCTTTGATGGTTATTTTTAATAATGAAAAATAAAAAAATAAATAAATACATTCACTTGTTAGGTTTCCAGAGGAGCTTGTGTGTGATTTGAATGGAAGCTACAAGCAAACAACAAGGGAGCAATTTGGGATATGAAAGCTCTCTCACTCACTCTTGTGCAGTCAACTGAAATATGCAATTTCTTTACATATTCCAGTGATGTTGGGAAGCTGAGCACAGGGTTAGCCATGATACAGTGCCCTTGGAGCACAGAGGGTTAAGGGCCTTGCTCTGGGGCCCCAACAGTGGCAGCTTGGTGAAACCCCGACCTCCCAAGCAGTAACCCAGGGCCTTAACTGGGCTGAGCTAGCACCTCCACACATTGAATGAGAGAGCGACAAAGAAAGAAAAATATGAAAATATACTTTTTTTGAGATAAAGAAATGAATGAAAGTGATGAAATAAAAAAAAAAAACGAGGTGTAGACTGATGATGGGGGATGAAGGAAGGAAGGAAAATGTAGGCAAAGAAAAAACAAGTGGGACGAGGGCTGAAATGCAGAGTCACACATGGGGATGATGAGGAAAGAGATAAAGTGACACCCACTGTTTCATTATCCGAAAGCAGCAAGTGGATATATCATCTGTGGGAACAGAGAGAGAGAGAGAGAGAGAGAGAGAGAGAGAGAGAGAAACTTACCAAAGACACTCATCAGACCAGTGACAGCTATGGATAGAAATACGGAAACGTTTTCCTCACTAATGCTTCCATCTGTTTTTCTCACACAGAATGCGTCTGGTTTCTGGTTTGTTGAGAATATATATATATATGTGCATATGTGTGTGTGCCTTTTTTATTTATGTGTGTGTGTGTGTGTGTGTGTGTGTGTGTGGTGTATTTTTCTGCCATGGTGTTGCTCCTCTTGTCCCCATGCAGAGAAGCATCCTTGCAAATAAAAACAAGAATGTTCTCCTGACTGATGTGTCCCATGGGATTCCAATTCAGATTGCAAACATCTGTCTCAACACCAAACCATACGTGGACATCAAGACTTCACACTTTAGTGACTAAGCCCAAATCTCTAAAACCAGACCAAAAACCCAATAATGTTTCACAATGTGTTTTAAGAAAAAGAAGTAGAAGAAGAAGAAAAGCACTGCTGCCTTTCACTTCTGTTGCCATTAATAGTATGTCTCTGCTTCCTATTTGCAACCTTGTACTGCCTGTTCCGCCCACTTTCCATCGCCAAGGGTTGTTTAGCTTTATGTCACTGTAAATTGGCAGGTTTTAGCTGAAAACGAATGACTTCTGGTTGCTTTATCGTGTTGCATTGCTGCTGCTTCCATCGATAAAGACAGATGAGTTTTATATCGAGGCTCAGGTGTGGAGATTTCAGCTCTGACAAGCAAACAAGGCCCAATTTCACAGCACAATTGTACACAAACAAAACAGGAAATATATTTAAAAATTGCTCTCATCTGGGCATTTTTTAGATCATCACTAATAGGTGTTAATTTGCCAGCGGTACAGCCTTAAAATTATTCCTTCTTTTACCCAGCCATTACGCCAACCAAGAGAGCTTGACACAGGATCAGCAGAACAAAAGCTGTGTATTTGCACATGTGCAGTCTAAATTACATTTAGGGTACGGATCAGGTAGCCACAATGACACTGTGCTCAAAGTGCGAGTCGGAGAATAAAACAAACGTTGGGACAAATACGTGTACCGTTACACCCCTACTGGACGTCTGATCTCTTCATTTTCGTGGAATTCTTCTTGAGGGACTTCAGCCTGTAGGTCATCTTTGGTGGCGAATCCATTGGAAGCACACATGCTTAGAACATGCTTTAATAGAAGTTCTGTAAAAACTCAACACTGCAAACTTCCAGTTCCCAAGCTGCATTTGTGAGTGTGAATTGAAAAAGATGACTTTCCAAGGAAGAACCAAGTGAACACGTGAACAAGTGATCAAAATGGTGTCAGAAGCAATTAAAGCCTCTATCCAGACATTTTTCAATGTTGCTATGGTAGCTTAGCTAGAATTAGTTTGTTAGCCTGAGCCACTCTTCTGCCCACTCCTTTTTATTCCACTCCTTTTTCCACTAATTGCCTTATACTCTCTGCAATTGTATTTCTTTTACATGGCCATTTATTTGTATACTGCAGCATGCCTTTATCCTCCTTATTATTCTCTGTATGTATGAGGGGTGTTCAAGTCGCTTTTAAGGTTATAAAATAAAAGAACATACAGACATACTCCTCTGCTCTATTTATACACTAATCCCAGTGTTTGAATAACGCCTGGAAAGGTTCAGTATAGAATCAGTACGCCTGAACCATTCTAGAACATTCTGCCACCACAGGATTGTCCCTGACGGATGTCTCTGAAATGTTTCCACCATCCAAATGTCTTTCTGAGGCTAAGCGTCTCATCACTGTAGTCTTCTGTAGATATTTGCAGGTTTTGCGTCTTCGTTCACAAGAAATTTCAGCACCAAACACTGTTCCATGCACTTACACTGTTGTCTGCCATCTTGATTAACGTTCTGTGGACTGGCCCGCGACATGTGCGCCACCTATCAGTAATAGGACACACTAGCATGTAGTACCGCCAAGCTGGCATTCATCTTTTTACCTGTAATTTCAAAGCCCCGGTTTGATTAGAACGTATAACTGAAACATGCTGTTGTGGGAACTCTGGACATGTCTGAGATTTTGGGTTTAAACTTTCGTGACCACCATCATCAACCAAGCACTGCCAAGCTGCCACTGTTGGGCCCTTAAGCAAGGCACTTAATCCTATCTGCATCAGGGGTCCGACCCTGACTCCAACTTCCTGACAAACTTGCATATGTGGAAATTGGAAGTGATTAATGTATAAGGTTCTGGGTTACTAATCAAAATGTTGAGGTTTTAGAAACCAGTTCTGCCAAGCTGCCAGTGTTGGGCCCTTGAGCAACTGCAGTGTATATGTGAAAAGTTTACTTGTTGGTTGAATATTTCTTTGAAAAAACATGTCTCTATCTCCATTACTCTTCAAGAGACTTGTTGATGCTGTAGTGCATTGTAGCAGCCCTTGATGCTAAGACACTATATGTTGTGGGTTTAGCGTAGTTTGTTTAGTTGCCAGATTTCTTGAAGTGAAGAACATCTTTAGGTTCCAAGTTTGACAAGAAAAAAAAGTTTTTTTGCTTCAAGTGTACACACGAATTTAGAGTTGTATGTTATCTTTGCTCTGTCTTTCAACCAAACTGAAATTGTTCGCAGATTATTCAAATCCAAAAAAAAAAGAAATACAAATAAGGTCAGTGCTATTTTTGAGTGCCCTCAAAAAATTTTCTTCATTTTTTGTTCACAAAACATGTTTTGTTCGACCCCAGAAAATAAGAACGTGAACTATCACACTGCTCAGAACTCATACCCGTTTCTGATAGGTTTCCGATATCCGTTGCCATGGAGACCGATTAAACCAGAGCTTATTTGAGTTTCTTCCTTGCTAGCACTGAAACATACATTTAGATGTGATGCAAATAGTGTAAATATAGAGTAGATTCATGTCAGCCTGTCTTTTCCAGACACTGAGAATACATCCATCATCTGATACACATTTCTACTTCGTTAAAAAATTGTTAAATCAGGAGATGACGGAAGAGCAGCTGTTCAGCCTTTGCACAACAGACTGCATGATTAGTTCACCATTTGGTTCGGAGAGACAAGTATGACAATTTTTTTATATTTTTTTCCCTTACTTAATACATATAATTACGGCACTTCCGTATCTTTTATTTCTTCACTTGGAAAGACAAACCAGGCTCTTTTTCTTTTCTTTTTCTCCTTTTTTTTCGAGAGGGAAAGTTATTTTCAGTGGAACATAAACATCAGATTTTAGAGCCAATTTGGTAAAAAAAATAAAAATAATAAAAGATTTAAAATTAGGACATTTTTGCATATAAACCAAACAGGCATAACATTATCACCAAATGCATAATATCTGTTACTCTCTCTGCTGTGGCCCGGGTTCGATCCCCGGTCGGGGAACCAACCCCAGCCATTAGGGTTGCACAAGCCTTAGTGCCGGTCCCAAGCCCGGATAGATGGGGAGAGTTGCGTTAGGAAAGGCATCCAGCATAAAAACATGTGCCAAATCAAACATGCGGATGGTCCGCTGTGGCGATCCCTAATGGGAGAAGCCGAAAGAATGTACTGTAATACTGCGTAGGTCTTCCCACCAAAACATGTTGGATCTGTCAAGACCTGGACTCTATAAGACCTCAGGATATCTGTGTGGATCTGAAAGCAAGGTGTTAGCAGCAGATCCTTTAAGTCCTGCAACTTGCAAGGTAGGGCTTCCAGTCGGATGGAGAGCTGGGGAAGCTGGAGGTTGAGTCAATACCCTAAAATCTTTATCTTGCTCAGACCATTCCTGGACACTTTTGCAGTGCAGGAAGAGCATTATCCTGCTAAAAAAAGAGACTACTAGCATTGGGAATAGCATTGTCATGTAGGGATGTACTTGGTCTGTAACAAGTAGGTTTAGGTAGGTGGTAGGTATATATGTAACATCCACATGAATACCAGGGCTCAATTTTCCATCGCTGGTTGTCCATTTTGTAGGTATAATGTGGTAGAGACCAGTGGTGATCAGTAAATGAAATTCAAGTTGCTTTTTCAAATATCTGTACATTTGTGAAGTATTTCCATTGGATGAGACTTTTACTTTAACTTCCCTCCATTTCAAAGTCAAATATCAGACTTTTTACTCAACTACTTTTGCTAAATCAGCTTTTCCTCATTATTTATGAGCGGATAAAAACTTAACTGGTCAAACACACAGCAAGTCATCAACGAGGTTCATGGTTTAACCGTTTTCAACTTGTTCAACTTGGTACTTGGTGACATTTTTTGGATATTCTCTGAATCCCAGTCGTCCAGCCATCACAATTTCATGAAGCTCTAATGAAAGCCTTCGGAGATATATACACTTGAAATTTTTCCTGAACTGACTGTTCACACACTGCCTACTAAATTCAATCCATCTACATGGTAATCAGTGTTGTGTTGGTGGCTTTAATGCCGAGCTGATTACTGGAGCGTATTTGTTTTGGCCAAAAATAATGATGCAAAAATATTGTACGATATTTGGTAGTAAAGCTTTATGCAATTTTGAGAGACTGGACACTATTACTCAACATTAAAGCAGAAGATTTTATCTCTATTCTTAACCATAATCAGTGGTTCCTTCCAGTCAAAATGCATTAAATTAATTTCCTGGTTAATTAAGGAGACTGCGGTAATTAGAGACACACACACATTTATTACAGTACAACCATAACCGTATATTTTCTGTCTTATTCTCTGATAAAAATAGGGAAAAAGATTATCTTTGGCATTTCTGTCAGCATTACCCATGATTCTCTGCCTTTGTTGTTATGGAGACGGAGCCAGACGGAGGCAGTCGTGCTGAGTGACACGAAAAAATAAATAAATAAATTAGAAACAATAGATGAAAGTTTGTGACTATTTCACGAAATGCTGTGAGACTGTGTTGGTTTTATATCATTTTTTTGGTTAGTAATGTTCTTCTATATTTTTCAAATAACAAATAAAATGAATAATGATATAAATATCACCTCTGTTTTTTCTGCAGTAAATATATGTCTACAATGCATTCCTTTATATATTTTTTTTCCCTTTCAGAAAGTCTTTTTTTTTCTTTTTAGAACGATCTAATCATCCTAAGCATGATGGAATTCGCTGACCCGTTGCTAGCATGGGGCAAGGACTAAAGAATGAATAGGCAACAGGTTTGCCTGCATTTTGTGGAAATATGAACAGATTTAATGTGATAATGCACACTTTTTTTGCCTCGTGCTTTTTCTCATCAGTTGGCTGTAAAACAGCAGCATCGGTGAAATGAAAGCCGATGGGCTTCGGGGCTCTGTGACTTTGGTGTGACCTGAAGAAAAAAAAGAGTCAAGCATTAAGCTGCTGTCCATATCCAAACTCTTCTGCCTGAATGGTTGTGTTTCTGACAGGGGACAAGGGCTCCACACACACCTTTCTTGTCTTTATACACATACATACAGTATTAGTGCAAGTCATTAGTGCACTTATTAGGGCAAAGTGGGTGAAAACTGGCCGAGACTGTGCTGAACTGACACCGTATCTACCTCAGTGCTGTTGGTGAGCAGTTACATCTTATTCATAGGGATGGAAATGGCTGATGGTCGTATTTAAACTGATGAATTATTGACTGTATTGATTATACAAGAATTTTCATTTAAACTGAGTGATCTTTTCCTATCATTTCCAATGTCAGGGTTATAAACAGGGACTACATGTTCCTCTGTGATGAAAAAAGTGATTAATCCACCTCTTAATTTTATCATTATGACACCACGGTTATAGAAACCATGCTGCATCACAGAGCAGTGAGAATAAATGTCATTACTAAAGCAAAAACCCCAATGATCGACATGTCTCCTTTCACTGTAGCCACAGCTGCACTGCCTGCAGAAGGACCATTGATATTAACCTCATAAAATCCCCCAGTTTTTTCTGGGCATTTTTTCTGTGCAATACAGTTTTCCTAGGGATTTAAAATAAAGGCACATCGTGTGTGTTTGGTGGAAATTTCTCCAAACACACACAAGTGGTAAATGAAAAATCTTAACAACTGTTTTGAACTGTTTTCCGCTGACCTTTCCTCATGATGTCCAGCTGAACATGAAACAAATAGGGTGGGAACGGAAGTGAGATCATGTGGTTTGTTCTCTGACAATCATTATACACGAGTTGCTGAATGGTTTTGACAATATCAGAGGTTGATCTTGATGAAGGTCTTCCTGATCTCTCGTCGTCTTTCAGTGATGTTTCAGTGATTGCTGTCCATGATGAAATCGCAGACTTAATGACACGTGGTCAGAATAACACCAGTTATGAGGAGATACAGCCTCATCTTTGCCATTTATGGGAGTCTCCAGTGTCGGCTCTTTTTTATATGAATTATAACAAAATTAAAAAACTAAATTTAAATGTTACATGTGTATAAATTATGAACCAATAAAAAATTATTGGACCAGTGGTTGCACTTTTGGTTTTCGTTTTTTTTTAAATTATTTTTATTTTTTATTATCTGAAAATGCATTAAAATCACTGTTGCTTGTTAGAGTTTCTACAAATAGAGTTCTGAGTAGCCGAGGTGTAATTTGTTATCTCTGTTCATTAAACTCCTCTTTTCATTTTCCTTCTTTCTTCCTTCATATATCCGTTCCTTAATTCTACCGCTCGAACGCCGAGCCTACTTAACTCCAGAATATTAAGTTTTTATTCGATTCCTTCCCTCCCAAATTCCCTAATGAGATCCAGACAAGGCTTGTTTCATAATACAAACGTACAGAGGGATTGTTTCTTTTTTTGTTTCTTTTTTTTTTTCTTTGGAGTGTGCAGAATGTAGATCAGGTAGTGGTGATATCCCACATCTCTGGGGTTTTCTGGCTTGTTTGTGAGTTTTTGTGTGTGTGTGTGTGTGTGTGTGTGTGTGTGTGTGTGTGTGTGTGTGTGTGTGTGTGTGTGTGTGGGACAGGCAGGATCAGTATAATGAAGTCATTAAAAAGTCATTAAAAAGTCATTAAGAGTCATTAAGTCAGATGGGTGGAAGTGCTGTATTTGTGTGTGTGTGTGTGGGTGTGTGTGGGTGTGTGTGTGTGCATGTGCTACTGTACCTTGTAGCAAAGATACATGTTAATTACACACACTATTAATACCTCCCATAGGGCCAGTAAACACTGCAGAAAATCTAAGATGGCGGCATGACTGCAAACTTGTGACAATTCACATGATCTTACAAAATTCCTTCCATAAATTTAACAAACATGCTACGATGGAAAAAAATTGTTGATTTTGACTCTAGTTTTCATACAGATTATATCAAATATAGAATATATTAAAAACCCTTACCTCAAAACTATTTATTGTTACTTTAATCAATACTCTACTTTTAAACACTGATATACATAAAATTTATACTTAGATTGGACTCTTAGTCTACACTTAGTCTTTGGATTGGTTTCTGCTTTATTATCATAAATTGGGCTGTAATAACACTGTGCTTAATAAATATTGGCTATATACATAGACTAAACTATACTATCCTGGCTCTGTTTTTGGATTGGACACTGATTGGTTTGGATTGGACAATTACAGTGGGAGGTTTGGATTGGAGACCAAAGACTGTGTCAATATATCAGTGCTAACTGCACATTTTATGGATTGGAAATTAATAGCTTTATGTTTGGATTAGACACAAGCTAATAATAAGCTAATAATAGCTCTCTGTTTTGATCAGACACTAACAGATTTTGTTTAGAGAGGACATTAATAGCTCTATGCACAGATTGGACACTAATAATTGTCCAAAGACTGTTTTGTATAGGACATAATAGCACTGGACAGGTAACCTACATCATTGGCATTATACATAAACAAAACTATACTTTATTAGCTTTGTTTCTTGGATTAGACACTGATAGATGCATGTTCGGATTGGACAATTACGGTGATAGGTTTAGATTGGAGACCAATAACATTGTGTTTAAATTCGATGCTAATTGCTCATTTTATGGATTAGATTAAACCCTAATTTAATAATTAAGATTATTTTTCATTTGATTCAGACTCAGACTCGCTAAGCTAACTTTCTCATTCTTAACTGGACAAATTGTTTTAGCATATTCTATAAAAATTCCGGCAGTGATTACATTCTACATGCCAGTGCTTGGATTCCAGCGAAGGCATGTTGGCGAGAATTCAGGTTGGCCATGTGTTTAGCAGCCTTGTGTTTTTCTTTTTTTCATGAGCAGACAGATTGCTAGCATAATTTGAATGCTAAATATCATGCTTTTATGAAAACGGCGGCACTGAATCTGCATAGCAGACGTCCCTCCTTTCATTTATTGCAGAAAATTCTTATTCATTGTAGCTTCAGGGTCACTTCAGGGTTGCTTTTCTTGACTTACTTAGTAGATGAACACTTTGTGGGGTTATATGCTAGCAAAGAAATGAATATTTATAAAGCGATGTCCTGTAACAGCATGAGCTGAAGTGTATGTATTCCTCTTATGCTACAGAGATTTAACATAAATTTTAACATTTTGATTAAATTAAGATTTAAATTAAAAATGAAGAATTCTGTTCATAGTTAAAAATGTGGACAAATGACCGTTAGATTTTTTTTGAGCATTTAATTCCACATTTAGTCCCCATGTGGAGCTTTGAAACCATTCCGGCAAAAGGGTGTTAGCAAAGTCAAGTACTTATGTAGGTGAGGTGAGGAGGCCTCAGTTTCAATTCCAAGGTGTTTAGTAGGGTTGAGTTCAGTGCTCTATAGCAGGAGATCTTCCACTCCAACCCATGCAAACCATGTAAATGTATCTTTATGGCGCTGGCTTTGTGCACTGTCATGCTGGAACAAGTTCTGGTCTCCTAGTTCAAGTGAAGGAAAAACGTAGTAACAGTTTGTGAAAGAAGCACATTTGATTTATGTAGTGTAGGGTTTATGGGTTTACTTATTAAAATACAATCTCCGTTGGATGCCTGCTATTGTGAACATTATGCATATTGTGAAAAATGCTCTATATGAAAGTGACAATTCATGGAAGTTTGATGGTATTCCACTGTGCTATGTGGGAAATCTTATCTCCAGATCAGTTAAGCTTCATGTTAGTTTCAAAAAGGGTTTAAGATTCTTTAAGGATTCAGTAAATATTCAATGGGGAGGTGGGAGATCAGTGGATAAAATCTTGGGTAACTGATCGGAATGTTGGAAGTTCAAACCCAAGCTGCCACTCTTGGGGCCTTTAATCCACTGTCCTCCAGGGGTGCTGTAACATGGCTGATCCTGCACTCTGACCCCAGCTTCCTACACCGCTTGCAATTCTTATGGAATAAATAAAGTATTCTAAAAAAAATTAATAATACATGAAGGAGTGACAAAATTTGAATGAAATCCTGAAAGTCCATACCTCCATTCCATCAGGTTCCTCTGGTGATCCTGATGCCCTGTGGATTTAAACAGGAATACTGTGAGTGTTCGATTGTGTAAAATGTTTGCTTTTTTTTTAGCACATATATATNAATAGTGTATAGTTGTACATAAATGTGTATTTTTGGTGCTGTGTTGAGCGAGTGTGTGTTAGGCATGACTTTGGTGGCTCATCGTGAGGAGCTCAGTGAAGCACTTGTCTTCCTTATTAAAGTCATATTCGCTCCTTCACTCTCTTTCTCTTTAATTACCTCCTTAAATTAACACACACACATACCTTTCATCTTTGCCTTCATGTTCCATATGCACTACTTATCTATAATTTCCTTCTCTTTCTTTATTTTTTCATCTATTAACTTACGGAATATCTATTATTAGGTTGGTTTGAAGATAATGCATGTTTAGTTTTATTGGCAACATTGCTTAAGGATAAGACCATAATACACTAATTATGTGTGTGTGTGTGTGTGTGTGTGTGTGTGTGTGTGTGTGTGTGTGTGTGTGTGTGTGTGTTTGTAATGTGTGTGGGTTTGATCTCTAAACTCTACTGCAAACTGGAAGAACAAAACCCAGGAAGAGGTGAAAGGTTAATGAGGCTAGTCAATATGAGAAAGGTTAGCATGTGTGTAATTGCTCAAACATAGACAGGGAAGGTCGTTACAGCATGCTCTCAGTGTAATTAGTGTGCGTGAGTGTATGTGTGTGTGTGTGTGTGTGTGTGTGTGCATAAGTAAATCACGATTAAAAAGATACATTTCCTATTTCACAGATTCATGCTAATAGTCAGAAATTAGCTAATTAGCGAAAGATAATATTGTGTTGATGTGAGTTTGACCTCTGTTTGTACAGTAGCATTGCTAGCAGCATTAGCTAGCAAAATGTCTGCACAATTTCAAGTTTCATGTTTTATTTGTCATATGTTCAGATGTCAGTGACAGTTTGTACAATAATATTTTTAAGTAAGGCTCCAGGCAGACTACAGCAATATTAAATATTAAACATTAAACGAAAAAGGAGAGAAAAGTAATAATGAGGTCTAAGAATGTTATAATTATTTACAAGTGTGTACAGAAGTGTCTATATATATCAGGAATTCTATGATTATTTTCATATTTAACATATTAGCTTTAAGTATTCATGAAAAAAAAGGAAGACAGAGGATAACAAGAAGAATGTATATGTTTATTGTGCAATAAATAAGCAAAGATAAGTAGTGTGCAAGTGAGGAAGGTGCAATAGTACTACAGCAATGGTATTTAGAGTTCTGAGAAAGAATTGTGCAGTCCCAGTATGTTAAACAGTGCAAATGTGTAACTGTAACAAAGTCAGTTGGCAGTTGTGGTCTGCAGTGAGACTGTATTACAGTTTCGTTGATGCTTCTTATAGCCTGAGGGGTAAAAACTATTCTTCAGCCTGCTGGTTCTGGAATGAAATTCATTTCATAATGTCAACCGTGAAATAAAATTCAGCATTTGTTTTTACTTAAATTCACAGCATTGGGTTGCGACTGGTGAGAAGATTTTGATTAGTTGTCTAGAAAGGGAACATCACTTTATTGTTTCTATAGCAATGGCTTTTTCAGAGGGACTTGTGTGGTGGACACTTCTCAGTCTGTACACAAATGATGGTGTGGTGAAGGTTTTTAAGATGTTAATTATAGAGAAATGGAGGGAGTGTCCAGTGTCACTGCTATGTAACAGTCTGAGGTAAAGCTGTAGGTTCATCTATACTGACATCCTCGTGTCAGAGGAATTTATGTTTTGTAGGTTCTTAATTAAGAAAGAAAGAAGAGATGTGTGAGAACAACAGCTCACTTGTTTTACAGAACAGTAGATTTGTCCATGCGCAATTACACCAATGTCAAATGATTGAACTAAAATGCTTTTCTTCCCAGATGATTTATTTTCAATGTCAAGATCTTGTGAACATTATGGACACCTTTTTGAGCTCACCTTTGGTCACTGGACACAACTTTGGTGTAGCCATGGACGATCAATTTGTCCTTTTGTTCTCGCATTGCTAATCTAACACGCTGATGTCGATTTTTGCTTTACAACATCAGGAGAATTTGTCCAGTTCAGTCCCTCATCATTTCTAAAGGACATTCACCTTCTGCAACTGATCCAGAATGCAGTTACACAACTTGTTTTTAACCTTCCTTGATTCTCCTACACCACCCCTCTCCTATACTCTCTACAATGGCTTCCTGTGGCTGCCCACATCAGATCTAAAATTCTGATGCTTCGCCTACAAATCAAAAACAGTCCTGCACCCCTCTACCTCTCAGCACTTATCTCACTCCATACTGCACCAAGTTCTCTAACACTAACACTAACCCCACTCTACCACTGCTCAACTGCTCCCACCATCTTTTTTTTATACTTTCAACAAGGTGGTGGAAGAAACTTCCATTTGATGTCTGAACAGCTGAGTCTTCAGGTGTACCACTTGAAGTAGCACTTCTCCCTAAGTGTAAAAAAAGAGGGAAATAAAGAATGCAATGACAAATATCACAAACGCATATTTTATTTACAACAGAACATAGAAGACATATGAAATTCTTAAACTGAGGAATTGTGACATTTTAAGGAAAACAATAAGGTAATTTTGAATTTGATGACTGCAAAATGTCTAAAAGTTGGGACGAGGCAACAAAGGTCTGAAAAAAGTAAATGTTATTCTAATTAAAACAGTTGGAGAAACATTTTGCAGCTAATGAGGGTAATTGAGAATAGGTCAGTAAGATAATTGGGTATGAATAGTGTATGGGCAGAGCTTCACCAATCTGTGAACGACTGTGTCTACAAATTGTGAAATCATTTCAAAATAATGTTCCTCAACATAAAATTGTAAAGCAGTCAACGATTAAAACCTATACATTACATCTGAAGGAATTATTCTGTAATGGAAATCACTGCATGGGCTTATTACCACTTACAAAAAGAATTGTCAGGTTAAATCTCTATCATGCTAAGAAGAAGGCAGGCGTGAACATAATCCAGAAATGTGTGTGTACACCATCATCCTGACTGGGCCACATCTATAAAATGTACTTGGGCAAAGTGGAGAACCATGGACACCATGTCCTCCGGACTAAAGAGGAGAGGGACCATTTGGCTTGTTATTAATTGGAATTGGGTTTGTAAAAAAAGACCTTGAATTCTAACTATTCTGACACTTTATAGCACTTCTGTATGTCACTCTGGGTGAAGGCATCTTCCAAATGCCATACATGTAAATGTAAATATAATGATTACAAACATTGTAATGGTTCATAAATTGTATTGGCCAACAGATTGGTAATGGTAACTCTGCATTTTCACACTTTTTCCTTGCTAATTAATTTCTTCTAACAGCACTACATGCAGTTGGACCTTTCTTCAGTTTTTATTGCCCCTGAGATGTTTGATTACGTAAAAGAATGATCTTTGCAGGAACAGTAGCACTGTGCTGGACAGAGCGAAGAGTGGAGGAGTGTGAGCTCGACACTCAGCACTGCTCATTCTGGGACTCGTCCAGCAGCTCCGTCTTTTTGTTTCTGGCCGGAGCTGGATGCCCACGCAGAGCCTGGCACTGCCCTTGTAAAGCCTAACACCTCCTGTAGTGTCCTTTCACTGCTGTTGGGAGGAGAAAGAACATCCTGGCATGAAGAAAGTACAAATATGTATGAGTCTGTATGAGTCTCATGAAGATGTGGACAAATGTTTTGGTACCTTTTGAAAAGAAATGAAAATAATCACATCATAGTGAATTTGCGTACAATTTAGTTTTATTTAAAATGTATTTTAGACATAGATCTGCCGTAACGAAGCTTACAATGAGAAAAACAATGTCGTGCTTCATCTGGCAGAGGGAGCCTTGTTGCATTTGACAGGGTCAGCCAGGGACACAATGAAATTTCTAAACTACTAATCTAATATGCAGTTACTATAGTACTATTCCGACCATGAGCATTACCGCGTCTACGATTTTATCATGGACAGCAAGTTAGAACAAATAGCAAACATAAAATTCTGCATAAAATCTCATTAAATGGACAAATCTGCCAGAGAGACATTTGACACGACGTGTGTTTGACATACGGCGACGCTGCGATGAGCATGTGTGCTTCAAGAGCAGAAAAACATCACTGGAAGACGACAAGAGTTCAAGACCTTCAACCAACTTGTGCAACTCCACATGATCCACATCCACATGATCTCAATTCTGCACCCACCGTACTTCTCTTCTACCGTTCTTCTCTTAACTACACCCTCTTCCTGAAGATGAAGATCCAGCTCAAAGGTGGCCGTTTTGACACAGCTGTGGCACGGATTGCAGATTGTGCTTGATATGGTTAAAAACAAGACATCCAGGACACATTCCAGAAGTGGCAGGAATGCTGGGAGCTCTGTAAAGCTGTCCAGACTTATGGGCCCTCAAACAGGATAATGACCAAAACCATGTAGCTAAAAACACCCAAGAACAGCTGAGAACAAAACAATGGAAGTTGCCATCTATGAGCGATTATCTGAATCCTATCCAACATCTATTGAAAGAGTTTAATACCATTTAATGAATTCTTCCCAGAGTGCACCAGAATACCTGTAGACACATCTAGACAGTCTAAAAGCTACAGAAACATAACCGTTAGATAAAGTGCTGTGGTTTAACTGGAATAAACTGGTGTTGTCTGTTATAAAAAAACAAAACAAACGTTTGAGGGCGGAGCTTAATGATTGTTCCTGATTTTTTTTGTTTCTTTTCTACCAAAATTTTATCTCACTACATTTTTGTTGAGCATATAATATATACACAGATTTTCCTGCATTTTGGGTTTGTTTGTATATTTTGATATAAGCCCCTGCTTTTATTAGCCCCCCCTGCAATATCTCAGTGTTTATGATGTAAATATTTCAGCGAGGTCAGCTGATCCGAGCTGCAGGCAAAAACCATTAATAATCATAAAACACTAACCTCGCCTTCCTCCATTAAACTCGCCTCATTTGCATAATGATGTGTTTCTGTGGACGGAGAAGAACACGGCATACCAATGCTCCAGTCAAGAAAGAAAAAAAAACAATACAGCAACTTCTGCGTCTCGTCATCGGCCGTGTCTTTGAGCTTCAGTCTTCTGATCTGTACGGAGAAATGAAGCAGAATCATCACCTGGTTTTACGTCCTTTCACCAATTGAACTGATCAATACAATGTGATTATTGTAGGGATTTTTTTGTCTGATTTGGGACATGACCATAGTTTTCAATGCAGTATATGTGGGTTGTATAGACAACATGGCATGTGATTTGAGAAATGATAATGGTAGAGTTTTGGCAGCCTACATGGCAAATATGGTGTGTGGTTTGGGACATGTCCACCATCCTTTGATGAAAGTGTTTATCCAGCCAACATAGTGAACGTGGCGTGTGGTGGCGTGTGGTTTGGGACACATCCACAGTATTCTGATGACAGTGTTTATGCAGCCAACATAGTGAACATGGCTTGTGGTTTGGGACGTGTTCACAGTATTCTGATGATAGAGGTCATGCGATCAACATAGTGAACATGGTGTGTGGTTTGGGACACTTCCACAGTGAGTGAGAAATGATGTTTAGGTGTTCTTTATAGTAAACATGGTGTGTGGTTTGGGATGTGTACACAGTATTCTGATAATATTGTTAATGCAGTCAACATAGTGATCATGGCGTGTGGTTTGGGACGTGTTCACGGTCCTCTGATTAAAGGGTTTATGCTGCAAAATTAGCAAACGTCATAGATAGTTTTCTTTCTTTCTTTCTTTTTATCTTTCTTTCTTTATTTCTTTCTTTCTTTCTCTCTTTTTCTTTCTCTCTCTCTCTCTCTCTCTCTCTCTTTCTCTTTCTCTTTTTTTCTTTCTCTCTCTCTCTCTCTCTCTCTCTCTCTCTCTTTCTCTTTTTTTCTTTCTCTCTCTCTCTCTCTCTCTCTCTCTCTCTCTCTCTCTCTCTCTCTTTCTCTCTCTAATGATGCCCAGTTGCTGCTGTGTTCTGTTCCCTTGTTCACTCCCAGGAGGGCCCTTATTTTTTACCCTCCAATTTCTGTTGGTGGATAATATTGTTTTCTCTCTCTCTCTCTCTCTCTCTCTCTCTCTCTCTCTCTCTCTCTTTCTCTCTCTAATGATGCCCAGTTGCTGCTGTGTTCTGTTCCCTTGTTCACTCCCAGGAGGGCCCTTATTTTTTACCCTCCAATTTCTGTTGGTGGATAATATTGTTTTGAGCAATACTCTCTCTCTCTCTCTCTCTCTCTCTCTCTCTCTCTTTCTCTCTCTCTCTCTCTCTCTCTCTCTCTCTCTCTCCCTCTCTCTCTCACACACACACACACACACACACACACACACACACACACACACACACACACACACACACACAAACACACAGTTATGATTAATGTGTTCTGAAGTTATCATTAGTTATGACAGTATTTGTTTGATGTTTGGTGTCAGGGTTAATTAGTGTTCGTGAGGCTGCAGTGGGACCCGAGTGAGGAGATGAAGATGTTCCAGAGCTTTAGATCAATGATAGATGAAGATCTCATTAATGTAAACTCAATACAAAACATGTACAGTACCAGTTCTTTAAAAAGTTCTTTGCATGATGAAAGATTTTGCAGTTCATAATGACTTCATCCATGCAGAACTTTTTCTGGCTTTCTGGCTTTAACACATGGTTGGGCTTCAGTTGTTTAATCTTACATTCAATTCTCACAAAATCATTTGCACTCACTCAAACATTATATATAAAACAACAAAAAAGAAAGAAAAAGAAAAATGCTATTTTTAATCGTAATACACAAACAGATTTTATATATATATATATATATATATATAATATTTCAATATGTCAATAATTAAAAAAAATATAATTAAATCTATAATTATTATATATATTAGTGATGAAGCAGAGGTACTGTTATTATAGGTACTGATATTGTCCAATAACAGCTCAGTGTTTTATTCTGCTTGTATCACAGCGAGTTTGCAATATTATATTGAGAAAAAAACGTTTTTATGCATTTCCTGATACTTACATGAAGAATGAATTCTAACATAAACATCCCCCCATCATCCTCACTTTTTGCACAATATTTAAAAAACAGCAGCTGGTCATGTTTGAGAGAAAGCACAAAGTATAAACTCCTCTGTCCTGCAGATCCTTCATGATTCAAAAGACATTGATGATGATTTTTTTATCCAGAAAACACTTTTAGATTCATTTCTCTTCATCAGCTCTGTGTTATGATTAAAAACACAGATTTTTCTTTCTTTCATTCTTGTTTATTTTTGTTTATTTATATATATTTTTTTGGTCCGGCATTGCTGGCTTGTCCCGTGTCCTCTGGCGTCATCCCCTGGCTCTCAGCTCTCGGGCAGTCATTATACTTTACTGAGAGGAATGATCTGTTCCCTTTTATCCCCACTTGACTTCTGTCTCATTCATCACTTCTCCTCCAAATCCTCGCTTCTCTCCCTCCATCATTTGGCTGAGTACCAGGCTCGAGCTTCAGTACATAAAACCTGGGGAAAAAAAAGAGAGAGAGAGAGAGAGAGAGAGAGAGGGGTAGTTATAGGAATTAGATAAATTTTGAAAAATAAGCACGACTATATTAATGAAACCAATCCCAAACTATCAAATAGATAGATAGATAGATAGATAGATAGATAGATAGATAGATAGATAGATAGATAGATAGATAGATAGATAGACAGACAGACAGACAGACAGACCCTAACCCTGACCCAAGCTCTTATGTCTGGTTTAGAAATCTGTCTTCTGCCGTTGTTATTTTGTAAAATTTTGTTTCAAGAATTGACCTACACATGCAACCATCTCTCTGAAGCCGCCACTTGTTCCTCACACGATACCCCTCATATCCACAGTAACACATCACCATGGTACAGTGTCAGGAACATCGCCCTGGACTCCAGTGCCAGATGTCTGTCAGATCACTAATGATGTCACTAATCACTCACACGTGTCACCTTAAATTAGCACATGGAAAAGGCTCCAGTGGTGTAAGCACTTGATCTTGACTGGACAAAACATAAAAAAGGACATTTTAAAAACATTTAAAAAGGAATTGTTCCCATAAATGAGAATATTACAAAGACAATAAAGTGCTAATAATATATAAAAACAGCTAATGTAGCCTAGCAGGTGGCGTGCTGCTATGACGACGGCAGTAAGCTCGCCGACTCCACGCTAGCCGGTTTCCAAATGACAGCCTTTTTAAAAAAGCGGGATATTAAAGGGGCGGGTGAAGAGTGACAGCCTGCCAGGGGATAGAATTAAAGGGGAGGACACTCATTTGAAGCTGATTACCCGAACTGCTGGAATTAGCGTGAGCGGAGCGTCGAGTGACAGGAGCAGAGGTAAAAAAAAAAAACAGCTAGCATCGTACGGGGCCAGCGATCAGAGCGTAATTAAAGCTTCCTGCACTTTTGTTCGTCTTTTTTATTAATATATGATTTATATAAAAAAGTCATTGTGTTAACTGTCTGAGTGAACGACAGGAAGTGTGTGTGTGTGAGTGTGTGTGTGTGTGTGTGTGTGTGTGTGTGTGTGTGTGTGTGTGTGTGTGCTGTTTAACAGCGGTGGTCACGACCACCCACTGAAACACTCACAATTCATTCATCAGTTTATCATAGAATTAACAGAGGGAGCGATCGGACATGTGAGCGTCGAGGGGGAACACGTGGAGGGGGGCAATTGAGAAGGAGTTCTGATTTTTGATTGACAGGTGGAGAAAGTGGTAAAGATCTGAGGTGATGTGGGTCATCAAGCATGAGAAAGTCCAAAAAGTGTTACCTGGTTACACTACAACAATCAACGAGACATCGCTAAGATTTGATTATATCCTTATTGCGAATATGTGGTTTGGGACACACCCGCTGATTATGCATTTATGTGGAGCATATAATGCATAGGGTGTGTGGATTGGGACACGCCCGCTGATAATGCCATTATGTGGAGTATAAAGTGAATAGGATGTGTGGATTGGGACATGCCCACAGATAACAGTTTTTGTATGGATTATGCAGTTATTAGAGCATATGGATTGGGACACACCCCAATATAATACTGTTTGTATAAAGTATATTGTGAAGAAAGTGCATGGATTGAGACACACCCACAGATGATTGTGTTTATGTAGTGTATTAAGCAAATAGGGCATGTTATTAGGGACACACCCCCAGATGATGGTGTTTAAGTGAAGTATTTAGTGAATGGCAGTGGCAGAGGACAGTGATTGTGTGGATTGGGACAGGCCCACAAAATTACAGTGTTTATGTGGAGTATGTATTGAACAGGGCATGTGACACGTCCACAATGAGTATATAGTGAATATGGTAGATTGGGACACATCCATAGATGGCAGTGTTTTATATAGCGTATATAGTAAACAGGGCATGTGGTTTTTAGGACACACCCACAAGGAGTATATAGTGAATGGGGAGTGTGGATTGAGACATGCCCACAGATGACAAGTGTTTATAGTGAATGGGGGTTTGTTAATTGGGACACATCCAAAGATGACAGTGAGAGTGTGTGTAATGTATATAGTGAGTGGTATAAGTTTGTTATAGCAGTGTTTTAGCCTCTTCACTTGGTATAATTTGAAGCTAGGCTGTGATTACAACACAACACAACACAACACAACACAACACAACACAACACACCACACCACAACACACACTGACTTCCACCGAGCAACCAGCTGAAGCTCTTTTACTGTGAAAAAAAATAAAGAATTTCATCGAACCTTATTATTTATTCGTGTGTAATAGATGTGACCCCCGGTCCGAATCGGAGCGATCAAGCAGTTGCTTTTGGAGCTCTTCAGGGACTCCAAGAAGTCTTCAGGAGCAGGAGGTCAGCTCCAAGACGGGCTTCGGAGGGTATTATGGTTTTAAGAAGAAATGATGTGCGAGATTCGGACTCATTATCTCGGGCTGAGCGCGACGTAAAAAGCGAAAACACGAGGGAGCGAGCGAGCCACGAAGGATGCTGACCTTCGCTGCTGACCCGTTTATTCCTCCACAGCAACCGCATAAAGAGCGCAGGACCGGAGACGGATGGAACCCGAGCTTTTCCGGACTCTTTAATTAGACGTACGGGTTCGTGGATTTCGGCATGAGAGTTCAATAAACTTCTTCTCGTTCGTTTTCTCCCGTTTTTCTCCTCGTGTCCTTGCCTCCTGAGGGAACGAGCTTTTCCGAGCAACGTGTTTACAATCTCATCGTGTTGCCAATTAAAACTGCAAATCTGTCTCAGATTGGAACTCATTAGTCTCCAAAAAAACCAGAAGAAATCTATCTTACGCTATTTTAAGAAACATGACACTTGAAAACGTGAACTTGTGATTTGTTTGTTGACCGTAAATGCAGCAGATGGGGGGAAAAAATCAGTTGTTATATTTATATAATAATTAAGTCAGAATTATAACAGGTTTGTAGTTAAAGTGAATATGATACATAGCGTTTGTCACAACTGTGGAACCACCTGGTCCTTCATTGGCTTTTCAGACAAATGTACACAGATCAGGATTAACATTATGACCACCTGAGTAGTATTGTGTTGGTCCCCTTTATGCCAAAACAGATTAGACCCATTGAGCATCAACAGCATGAACTTCTTTAGCAGTTTGAGCTACAGGAGCTCGTCTGTTGGATCGGACCACCCTGACGCCAGTTCACCACTGTTCCTTTATTGGACCACTTTTGATAGATACTGACCACTGCAGACCAGGAACATCCCCCAAGAGCTGCAGGTTTGGAGATGCATTTCAGTCTTCTAAATATCATATATTATAATCACACTCTTGATGTGACCCAAATGGGGATGAGGTTCCCCTTTTGAGTCTGGTTCCTCTCAAGGTTTCTCTTTCTCATAACATCTAAGGGAGATTTTACTCGCCACAGTCGCCCCACGCTTCATCATCAGGGATAAATACACATCCCCTGAAGTTATAGTAATTCTTACATTCTGTAAAGCTGCTTTGAGACAATGTCTATTGTGAAAAGTGCTATAGAGATAAACTTGACTTGACTTGACTTAACATCACAATTTGTCAAACCCCTTACGCTTACGCTCATTTTTCCTGTTTCTAACACATCAAATGACAAAATGTTCAATTGCTGCCTCATATTTCCAACCTACTAACAGGTGCCATGATGTAGTCTGGCCTTGTCAAGCTAACATTAAAGTTTGTCATGACCTCTTTAGTTTTATTGTGTACTGGTTTTATGCTGCAATGTCACTGGGCCATACTTCCACTTAATATTATTAATATAATTTTATATACTTTACTGCTCTTCAGTCATCTCATATGGTTTTACTCATCAGCTTTGGCAGCAATCTCTTGCTGCCTAATAAATCCCACCACTACCAGGTGCCATGATGAAGAGATAATCAGTGTTATTCACTTCAGTGTTATAATGCAATAATGTCATGCCTGGTCAGTGTAAGTCTATTAATTTCTATCAAAATAAGGCAGAAAACGCACAAGAACTGGACAGTAGAGTGAAAGAAAGTTCTGTGGAGCCCAAATGGAACATTATTGTATCTAACAGAAGAACTTGTGCAAGATGGAGAACAGAGGAGATGTTTGCAGTCTGTCTCACCCACACAGTCAAACATAGAAGTGGAAAATTAATGGCTTCTGGTTGTTTTGGAGAAGGGAATGTTCTGGAAAGTGAAAGAAATCCTAAACAAACATGGCAACCATTCCATACCACAACTCCCACCATGCGATTTTGTCCGACTTTACCATACAGCAATACAATGAGCCGAAGCGACAATTACATCCAGGTCTGTAGTCTTCTGCAGTTATCTATCATGAAATAACCTGCCCAGTTACCGCATCTAAATCCTATTGAACTGCTCTGGGATGAACTGGAACACGACAGAAATCTAGTGAAGAACATCTTTGGCAAGTTTGACAGGAGGCATGCAAAAGAAGACCTGAATGTTTAGAGAAAAAAACTGTCTGGATGCTAAGAGTGTGTAAAAGAAGTAAAGGAGTTTTGTGTAGAACATGCGAGTCTTTAAAACTGTGTCGAATGTCTTCTGATTCTGTAGAGAGCAGCATTGAAACACTGAGTAGCAAATGCATACAATAGAACAGAAGCTAGCAACATGACGTGAACAAAAGCAGAAAAGGAGGGAGAAAACGAGAGAAAGTTAGGTGTCAGGAATTTGCATAATTACATGCTAGTGGGGATTAGCCTGTAGGTGTTCAGCTGCCACAGAGGAAGTGTGAGCTCCTGCCATATTTAAACATGCAAACGTCTCAGTGGCTCATCACACCAGAGTGCTGTTCATCTCACCATCATACCTGAAGCAGAGCGTAACTGAGGAGGATCCTCTTACGGATGGACCAATTCCAGAGTTCGTAAAAGTACACACATCCTTCACTTAAGTAGAAGTACAAATACTCATGTTATAAAAGATTCTGGTAAAAGTTGAAGTTCTGAATACACTTTTTTCTCAAGTTTCTTAAGATAACAAATGTTTGGGCTTTGACATGTACTGAAGTGAAAAATTGCCATTACTACTACCTGTTTTAGTGTAACTGGACTTCACATCATATTAATGCTAGAGCTGTCAATCAATTACAAATATTTTACCTTTGCTATGTTTCCACATGGACAGTTAATGAGGTGATACAGGAGAAACTGTACATCTGATCATTTTCATACGGATTAAAGAATCAGAGAATATTTGTATTCGATGTGAATGTGTTTATTTGGAGTTTTTCAGTTTTTTATACATATATTTATTATGCCTGTCAGGCAAGTAATTTTTGAGATCCAGGTTGTTTTATTTATGTGTCTGCGTAAAGAGAGATAACAGAGACGACAGAGAGCGCCCCCTGTCTGTTTTCTTTATTTTACAAAAGCACAGCATTTCCTTATAATAAGTGTTCAAATAAAAGTAGATCCTTTACAGATTCAAATGATGTATTGCTCGTGTCCGTACAATCAATAAAGGCAGAGTAATTTAAGTTCGTTTTTGGCGGTATGCCACAATGCCACAAAACGCGCCGGTGAGTTTGTCGACCCCAGAGGGTCCTCAGTAAAACAAATGTTTACTGATTGAAAAAAATGCTTGCGGGCAAGTTTATTTATTTATTTAATTCTTTTATTATATATATATATATTTAATTATATAGTATTATTCAAATAAATGTAATTATCTACGGGCGTGACCTAAACCACACGCCCTAAACACTATCATCTGTGGGCCAAATCTCATACCCTATTCACTCCACAGTCTACATGAAAATACGCAACATCATCGATGTGTGTGTTTCAAACCACTGTATTGAATAGTGAAATTACCCACACCCTAAACACCCTACTATGGATGTAGGGTGTTTAGGGTGTGGGTAATTTCACTATTGTGTGTCAAAATGCACACCCTATTAATTTCATATGAATGTAATCATTTATGGCTGTGTCCAAATCCACAAGCCCTTATTCACTACACAGGACACATCAAAGAGAAGAGTGTAAACGCTGTAATATCCGGATAAGAATTCCATATATGGATTTAACACATAGGAGAAGGCAGGAGTGTGTGAGCACTGTTAATGAATGAGCAGGTGTCATGCAGAGCCCCAGTGCTGTTAAATAAAATTCACACACACACACACACACACACACACACACACACACACACACACACACACACACACACACACATACACACACACACACACACACACACACACACACACTAGAAATGAGGTAAGCAGGAGGTAGCGCACCTGGCTTATTTAAATTCCAGCAGGTGGGAAACTGTTGATTGGTGAAAGAGCTGATGTGTGTGTGTGTGTGTGTGTGTGTGTGTGTGTGTGTGTGTGTGTGTGTGTGTGAACCACTAAACCTATATACTTACACTATGTGAAAACTCTTTACAAGAGTCAATTATTTATTCATTCATTCCACAGTTTAATCTTAAACACACACACACACACACACACACACACACACACACACACACACACACACACACACACACACTGCGGTTGTTTAGATTTACAGCTCGTTCATGTGGCAGGACTCGTTCTGTCTCTCTTTTTTTCTCCATAATTTCTCCACCTCTCAATTCGCTATTGCTGGAACATAAATCATAACCAGGCGTCATCTATCTTTTTCTACACACACATGCACACACACCTACACACACACACACACACACACACACACACACACACACACACACACACACACACACACACACACACACACACCGAAAGATGATGGTGGTGATGTAGTGTTTAATAAGGATGAGTGAATGAGTTCATGAACTGGAAATGAGCCAGAATAGAGGCAGAGTGGGCGAGAGTCCAACACTGTGTGTGGGGTTTGTGTGTGTGTGTGTGTGTGTGTGTGTGTGTGTGTGTGTGTGTGTGTGTGTGTGCGTGTGGGCCCTCAAATCTGTTTAAAATCAGCATTCAAAACGTTAATAAAACTCAGCACCCAAAAACCGTTTCAGTAAAATCCATTTATTTGCAACAAACTTCACACTTTTAATTTTATTGGAATTTTTTACAATACAATTTTATAGTTTTTAATTCACACAAAACAAATAAATCTCATTGTTTCCGCCCACTTTGTGTCTGTGTAGCCAGGGCACCTATCAGGTTACAGTCCCCACCTTCATCTGACCACTGATTTATTCCCAAATCCTGGTTACCCTCAGCTGTGCGTGTTTATACCTTCACTGTCTACTTCCCTTTCATTCAGGTCATGAATAGATAGATAGCTGGGTGGGTAGATGGGTAGGTAGGTGGGTAGGTATGTAGGTGGGTAGGTAGGTGGGTAGGTATGTAGGTGGGGAGGCAGGTGGGTAGGTATGTAGGTGGGTAGGTATGTAGGTGGGGAGGTAGTTGAGTAGGTAGGTGGGTAGGTAGGTAGGTGAGTAGGTAGGTGGGTAGGTGGGTAGGTAGGTATGTAGGTGGGTAGGTAGGTGGGTAGGTAGGTAGGTGAGTAGGTAGGTGGGTAGGTGGGTAGGTAGGTATGTAGGTGGGTAGGTAGTTGAGTAGGTAGGTGGGTATGTAGGTGAGTAGGTAGGTGGGTAGGTATGTAGGTGGGGAGGTAGGTGGGTAGGTATGTAGGTGGGGAGGTAGGTGGGGAGGTAGTTGAGTATGTAGGTGGGTAGGTAGGTGGGTAGGTATGTAGGTGGGGAAGTAGGTGGGGAAGTATGTAGGTAGGGAGGTAGGTAGATAAGTGAAAAGGTAGGTAAGTAGGTTGGTAGGTAGGTAAAGGGGCAGGCAGATACACAGATAATTTGCTTGTGTGTGTGTGTGTGTGTGTGTGTGTGTGTGTGTGTGTGTGTGTGTGTGTGTGTGTGTGTGTGTGTGCTAATCGATGGTCCATATCACTGGTAGACAAAATTGAGACGGATGAGTGTACTGGACAAGAGCTCCACTCAATTCCACATGGACCAAACACCCCACAGTTTCTACAAACTAACACACACACACACACACACACACACACACACACACACACACACACTGCTCCTATCTACTTTTGTGACATGCATATCTAGTGTGTGTGTGTGTGTGTGTGTGTGTGTGTGTGTGTGTGTGTGTGTGTGTGTGTGTGTGTGTTTAAACCAGAGTAAGATGATCAATGATCTGGGCACCTGTGGTGCTCTGAGGCAGGACTCACGCTCTCTTGAGGATGGAATGATTACAGAAGACTGATGGAGAAGAAGCGAATGAAAGTGTGTGTGTGTTTGCGTGTGTGTGTGGTTTAACACTCTTCCGACCACTAAGACATGATAGATAGATAGATAGATAGATAGATAGATAGATAGATAGATAGATAGATAGATAGATAGATAGATAGATCAACTGAGACTCTCTCAGACAGACAAGCAAATAGGCAGACATGAAGACAGACGTGCATTCAGACATACAAGCAGGCAGACAGACAGACAGACACACAGACAGACAGACACACAGACAGGCACACAAACAAGGCAGACAAGGCAAACAGACAGAATAACAGACAGACAGTCAGACAGAAATATCAATTGCCAGTGACGGCTTCATGCCACAATCCTGTCACTGATTATTTTACTAGAACAGCATGAACGTTTTTTTCCTTACAGTTTTCTGTTTATGTACCTGATCATGGTGTGTGGTTCGGGACAAGGATTACTGAGTAACCCCTCTCTCTCTCTCCCTCCCTCCCTCTCTTTCTCTCTCTCTCTCTTTCTCTCTCTTTCTCTCTCTCTTCCTTCTTCCTGTCTCTCTCTATCTGCACTAATGGCATGTGATGAACGTGATTTGACGCGAGAGCTGCCACTGTGAATTTCCGACGAGCTTCTCAGACCGGCTTTGCTATTTTCAGGGTGATAACGGAAACTCCCTCTCGAAGCCTCGCTCTTTCATTCTTTACCTCTCCTACTGTAAAGTCAGTTGCAATTCCAAAAAAAGAAGAAAAAAGAGAGTTCCTCCATCCCACCTGGGCTGCCTGACTCGTGTAGGTTCAGGGGGGTTACTCGGCTGCTTGGCTGAGTTTTTAACAGTAAGTGTTTACCATTTTGGTGGGTTGTTGACCCTGCTCCAATTCAGTTCGTCCAATCAGCAGTGTTCAAAACAAAGCACTACAACAGCACCTCCTCCTACATAGTGCCCTAAAACAGTCATATTTGTTTGTCGATACAGACATGCTAGCAATCTTGCAGGAGATAAGATTAGCAGAGAACCCGGGAGTCATGTCTGGTCATCTGTATATCTTATGCTGTGAAATTTTTGTCTCTATAAATTCCATTTAACTTGATGATTTAAATTTGTTTTAAGGGGAAAAAGAGAGAAAGAGAGAGAGAGAGAGAGAGAGAGAGAGAGAGAGAGAGAGAGAGAGAGAGAAAGAGAGAGAGAGAGAGAGAGAGAGAGAGAGAAAGAGAGAGAGAGAGAGAGAGAGTTAAGTAATTCATTTGATCAGAAAATACCTGAAGGACTAATTGCAGTCTACAAAATTCAATATCTGTTTGTCCTACTGTCAATCACATTCTCTCTCTTTCTCTTTTTTTTCTCTCCTTCTCTCCATTCTCTCCTTCTCTCCACTCTGTCTTTCAGATTTTTTACATTTTTGAATGTTTTTTTGGACGTCAAAGTTCAGCGATAAATCATTCAGTACAAATCATTTCTCATGCCATGGCCAGAAAGCAATAACCTCCAGCCCTCACTTTTCAATTCAATTAAATTCAAGTTTATTTCTTTAGTGCTTTTTACAATGGACATTGTCTCGAGGCAGAGAATAATAGAACATTTCTTAAAGTGAACTATGTGTATTTAACCCCTGATGAACAATCCTGGGGTAACTGTGGCCAGGAAGGACTCCCTGCGATGGTATGAGGAAGAAACTGTAGTCCATGTGACTCTCTGGACACGCCTCAGTCTCCGTGGTGTTGTGATACGGCATGTTCAAGTAGCAGCAGTGGTGCTGCAAGAACGCACTCGAGAAACCATTTAGCGAGTAAAAGTATATCTATTGGATATTGAGATTAGGTGGTGCTGTTTATTAGGACCCATTTGGTAGTTACATGATGGACATGCAGTACCCTCTCAGGTCTAAGCCTTCTGCAAACAGTGTCTGTTCCAAGAGGGCAAACCTTCATGTGAAGACATCAGCATTGCCAGGGAGGCTCTGTGCATGATAAAACAAGAGGTTCTACCTCTGTGAGGTACCCCCTCTGGACTGCCCCAGTTGGTTCTGAAGGGATAACAAAAGCTGACAAAGTCAGTGTGTTACAGTTTGTTACATGTTTCATTTAATTTGGCCCCAGGATGATTTTGAGAAAGTCCCCAGGAGATGCCTTAAAGTAAAAGTGCTTTATATTTGTCACATGTACCTTCTTTCTTTAAATATTCCAGCGAAGTTTGGGTCAAAGCAGAGGATCAGCCATGATACAGTGCCCTTGGAGCATAAGGGATCAAGGGCCTTGCTCAAGAACCCAAGAGTGGCAGCTTGGAGATACCAGGGCCTGAACCCCTTGAACCCCGTTTAAAAATCCAGAGTGTTAACCACTAAGCTACCACCTCTCTGTGTACCACTCACTTGTTCTGCACCTCTACTTGTATGCCCAGCCACTGGATGCAGTTCTTCAGCATTTCCAAAGTGTCACAGTCCTCCAGATGAATACTAGTAGGTGCAAGTGTGGCAGCAGATTGACTATGGAATGGGGACCACCAAGAGGTGACAGGTCCTTTCCATATATTGGGTAGTACAATTGTCATTCTTCTCTACTAGGTGGCTAATAATTTGCCATCAGGACCTCTTTGGGTCAACATTCCAAATGGGTTCCAGGATATGTAGAAAACACAGATGCTCCCATACACCATATTGACCTGGAGAAGGACTGATGTCAACAGGCCTCCTATTGTATAGCGATGTGATGGCTCATTGTTGGAAGTGGACATGGAGGACAAAACCAGCTACCCAGAATTAGTTTGTCTGCCCACAGTGTCCATCTTTGTCTCAGTGGATGGGACGGTGCTGTGGTGTCACAGTGAAACATGAACTTGTGATGTATAATTTACAATAATATCTGTAGGGGGTAAAATCTCAGAAGGAAACTTTGACGGAAGCTGACACAACAAGTGTGTGTGTGTGTGTGTGTGTGTGTGTGTGTGTGTGTGTGTGTGTGAGTGAGAGAAAGAGAGTGAGATAAGCATGTAGGCGGACCTCGTCTTCGCTCTGTCAGATGAGATCGTGCAGCGGCTCGGTGTGTGAGTCGCTGAACTCGCGAGTGTGTGTCTTGCTCTTTATATCCTCATCTCATCCCACCTCTTCACGCCCCCTTCTCTCTCTTTCTCTCTTTCTCTCTCTCTCTCATTCCTGTACACTCCGTCAGTTCCTCGCTCAGCTCTTCCTCTTGTTCTTCAGGATTCTCTCCTCCTCTCCCTCTATTTTTCGCTGTGCGTTGGCCGGTGCACTCCTCCCTCTCTCTGTTTCTCACTCTCTCGCCTTCTATCTCTCCTCCCTCTCTCTGTTTTCTTTCTCTTTCTCACACTTGTTCCGTGGTGTTTTTTGTTCTCGTGCCT
Organism: Silurus asotus; assembly: GCA_024362625.1. Taxonomy (NCBI): domain Eukaryota; kingdom Metazoa; phylum Chordata; class Actinopteri; order Siluriformes; family Siluridae; genus Silurus; species Silurus asotus. Next base: position 3,748,747 of record MU551630.1, read on the forward strand.
GGTGTGAGCAGAGCAGTTCATTCTGAAGAAGCGTCACTGCTGCCTCCTGTAAGTACTCTCTCTCTCTCTCTCTCTCTCTCTCTCTCTCTCTCTCTCTCTTTCTCTGCTGGGTTTCTTGCATGTTGATGTCCATGTGCTTGTCACTGAAGGTTTAAAGATAGATAGAGAAAGAGAGAGAGAGAAGGAGAGATAGAGAGGAAAAAATAAAAAAAGTGTAAGGGAAAAAAAATGGTGCGTATTAGAGACAGTGAAAGAGAGATAGATATAGAGAATGAATAATGCTGAATAGATTGCAGACTTTAGACAATTCACTGATGCTGGAAAAAAAACTGACAAAGAAACAGTGCAGAGAGAAAGAAGGGATAAGCGAAAAAATGATGAGGGACATTGAGAGAAGAATAATAGAGACAGAAAATAGTGAAAAAAAAAACAAGTGAGTTTCATGTAAATATATGGGTCCGAGATAGTAGATTAGTGGTACTTTCTTTCTCCCTCTCTCTCTCTCTCTCTCTCTCTCTCTCTCTCTCTCTCTCTCTCTCTCTCTCTCTTTAAACCTCTTTCTTTTCCTTTCTTTCTCATTGTAAAACGTGCACACTGATTGATATTAAGCCTCTGCAAAGAGTTAATCTTTGCTTATGAAGTTTAAGTAATGGGCAAGCAGCACACACACACACACACACACACAAACATATACACACACACACACACACACACACACATCCACTCAGCAGGTGAGTTCACTCATGCACACTGGATTCTGGATGCGGTGAAATTGCTGAATGTGTGCATGAATGTTGAATGTGTTAGTTTGTGTGTGTGTGTGTGTGTGTGTGTGTGTGTATGTGTGTTGTAGTGGTACAACTTCCCATATTAACCAAAAGGTGCACAGCAGGAAAAGGTGTTTCTGCCCCATAATGTCAACTTAATTTAATTTCCATTTAAAGTTATTGTGAGTCTCGAAAGAGTAAAAAATACAACAACAACAACAACAACACAATAATAGAAGCAGTAAATAGAGTAAATAGAGTGTATTTTTTCAGCCACACTTAACAACAACGATAGCTCTTCCACTGACCAATAGTCAGAAGAGTCACACTTAGTCATTTAGTCTAAATAAGCAAATGTTTAGTCCCCATTTGCTCTTATAATAACCTCTATACTTCTGAGAAGATTCCACTAGATTTTGGAATGTACTTGTGGAGATTTGTGAAATCTCCACAAGGGTGTTAGTAAAGTCAGGTACTGCTGTAGGTGAGGTGAGGAGGCCTGGAGTGCAGTCAGCATTTACATTCATCCCAAAGGTGTTCGATAGAGTTGAGTTCAGAGCTCTAGAGCAGGAAATCTTCCACTCCAACCCATGCAAAGCAGATCTTCCTGAAGCTGGTTTTGTGCACAGAGGCATGGCCATGCTGGAACAGATTTGGGTCTCCTAGTTTAAGTGAAAGAAAAATGTCAAGCTACAACATCCAGTGACATCCTATACAACTGTGTGACTCCAGATTAGTGGTAGCAATTTGAAGAGGAATTGAGAAGTTGTAGGATCACCTGAAAGCAGCAGGAGCTACATTTAAATATCCTTGGCTAATAAAAAAGAACCAGAGACATGTATATCTAATCTGTTTGATTGTCAAAGTGCTATGCGTACAATTCTAAGGACACCAAACCCAAAGTGAAGCAGGGTGGTGGTAACATCTTGTGAAAGTCCTGAGGCATTTGATGTCATTCTGAGGTATACACAGGAACATGTTTCAGGAGAAATGAATCTCATCTGCCACAAAATGGAATAAAGCAAGAAAATTGAGGTTTGGATGAAACTGTGACCCCAAACATACACTCCACAATAACTCTCCAAATTGGAGTGTGAATTCCAGTGAGAATTCAGGAAGGATTTCAAAAGTGCGAGTCCCTCAGAGGGATCCTTGCAACCTTGGGAGACGAAGATGTTGTATCTCAAGGACGTAGACGTCTTGAAAGTGTAACCGGCATCGGCAACACCAGAACAAAGTAGCAAAAGTCAATCTTTGAAAGACGTCCTCGCTTATACGCTTTTTCATAATTTAAAAGTACAGTCTAAAGACATTATATCCACATAAAACTATGAGGAGGACTATAGAAAAAAGCACCTGGCAACCTGGCATTGAACCCTGCATTAAATTTAGGACAATTATATATTTAAAAAAATGTTAATTATTGAATATACGTAAAATCTGGAGCATCATCATGTGAAAAAAACTGATCCTGAGGTCTCAAAGGTCTCTGGATAGGGTGTTTTTATCAAAGTGAGGTACAGTATGTGTAATGAGTACTATCCCACCAATTACCAGAGATTAGGTCTTTTTGCAGCACTCTGGGGATCTAAAAGCCCTCGGTTTGTTCAGTCCGGTAAGAGTGAAGAAGATAACGAGAGGATAGAGATATATATAGTCAAATTCTATACTGTGTTTACGGTTAATGGCTTGGATAACCGGCACCATGTTCATGTTCAAAGGTTTGCCATAATTAGCCGTGAGACAGTGACACTGTGCTGAGAGGAAAAAAAAGAGAAAACTGATGACGTTATACAACTTGTGTGCATGTGATATGAGATCATATATATGTCAGTCTGTAGACAGCTATTGAACAATGCTGAAAGGTCGAAATGTGAAACGATATGAAGCAATTTCCGCCTTTAAAGCCAGCGTGGATCATCCGGTTTCCTCGTGGGAGTTTACGAGAGATTTGTGGCTACGATCAGAAGCCCAGAAATACACCACGCTACCAGAGTCAGAAAATAACCAACATGGTGTTACTAAATTAAATTGCTTTCATCAGAAAAAAAATGTGAAAATTGTCAGAAAATTAAAGTGTGTTAAAAAAGTACGTGGTTTCAAATGAAAATACATCCATCAGAACCAACCAGAACGTTTAAGATTTAAACTACAATCATTAGAAGCAACCACAGACCAATACTATACTAGTTACTAAATTAACTTCAAATCAAAGCTGAAGAAACACAATGTTATTACTGTAAACCAGTGAAACGTTGATAACCTCAGTATTTTAGGGAAGTGTTAGCTCAGGGGTTAAGGCTCTTGAGTATTAAGGCTATTGGCAAGCTGCCACTATTGGCCCCTCAAGTGAGGCCCTTAATCCTCTGGGGTGCTATATCAACACCCTGGGGATCGATGAGATTACTGAGCAATGCAGGAGCTTTGGGGATGGATTTTGTAGTTAATGTCATCAGTCTACTACAATAGTTTAGTTCATTTTGTCACTTTTACAACAATGAACTGTATTGAATGGACATTCGATGCCACCCAGATGAGGATGGGTTCCCTTCTGAGTCTGGTTCCTCTCAGGGTTTCTTCCTCATACCATCTAAGGGATTTTTTTCTTTGCCACAGATACCACTAGTTTTCTCATTATGGATAAACCCCTTTAATTGAGATATAATAAATGGACATTTGGCGTCACTTAGTTCAGTATAAGTCTGGTCCCTTTCAAGGTTTCTTCCCCATGCCATTACCAGGAGTTTTTTTCTTCCGCTGTTACTACTGACTTGTTTATTAATTACTTTACTTAAGTCATTTTTTGGCTATTTTCCAGTTTTAATGAGTACTTAATAAATCAGCAACTTTTACTATCTACTCAAATACATTTACGATTCAATAGATGTACATTTTGCTCCACTGCATTTGAAATTAAAACGAACGTTACGATTAATTTTGCACTTCTGTTGAAGAAGTCATTAGGTCGCAACACTCCCCTACCCGCATCTGCTGCCTGGGGGAGACTTGTTAGCACCGCTGTCCTCATTTCTAGTCCAAAAAATAAGTTAAAATAAATTCCAGAAACTTCAAGAATCAGCTTTTGTTCAGTGAAAATATTGAGAGAAAAATGTAAACTCAGAGGTGCATCAAATCACAGTCAGCTCTGAATATTTGGTTTTACTTTATCTACAATGATTTACCTTCTTGGTATTTGTCAGATGAATACTAATTCTTCTTCTACTTTTTGTACTGTAATTTTATTGCTTAATCAAAGTCAACCTTTTTGAAAGATCCGTTTACTTTGTTATTTAAATTTTTTATTATCAACTTGTTTGATCTTTGTTTTATTCCGGCACGTTGAAAAGTCTGCTGAGTTGTTTGTTAATGCAGAATCGAGGTGTCTAATTTGATTTGTATTTTGGGAAATAAAACCTCACAAACCAGCTGTTTTTGGCTTTTCACTAGCGTGTGTCTTGGTGTTGAGGACTGGTGCGTTTTTAAGCCTACGGTCAATATGAGTCAAATACTCTAGTACTGTTCAAATTTGATACTCTAAGACTTTTCACTCACGTCAGATTGGAATTGGTGACTTTGTGAGGGACGAGGTTTTGCATTTGGGTATCAATACTTTTAATGACTTTCGTGTACACTTTAAGAAAGACTGTGGAAGACAAATGGAATTAAATGCTGGTGCTTAGCAGTATTTCCAGGAACTATTCAATTTTTGGCTCCTTGGCTACTTACACACATATGCTCACACACACACACTTCCTCTTCATATTGTGTTGCTTTTATTTTCATCCCTTCATGCTCCATTTCACCTGTGGCTGTATTGACCTGCAGTAGGCCCCTTCCTTCCCTCTCACTTATTCTCTCGCTTTGCTATTTATCACATTGTGTCAGTGTCATTTCGCGCACAGCTAGCAGCATTAGGCAATGCATTAACACGCTGACAGTGATGCTCCCGAAGTGAGCACCCGAATATCTCTCTCACTCTCACTTTCTCTCTCTTTGTGTCTTTCTGTCATTGCTTCTCTCTCTCTCTCTACTGATAAGAATCACAGATTGGTGCCTTGAGGGTGGGGACTGAAGGGGGTGTCAATGATGAAAGGGCATTCCTTTGTGTACAGGTATGAGTGTGTGAATATGTAGGTGTGTGTGTGTGAGAGAGTGTGTGTGTCACTTGTGGAAAAACTAGTGGAGGAAGGTTTGTAGGGTCTTAATACAGATCTGCCAATGTGATGGACCTTGATCATCAAATAAGGGTGAAGGTGAGAGTAAAGAAAGTGATTGTGTTTTCCTGAACGTTTTCCAAAATCAGGACGCTTCAGCACATGCATGCAACAGTAGAAATAGGCAATGGTGCTTATTTTCTTTTTCGATCCAATATCAAGTGATATCAATAGGTATACCAAAATCAGTATTTAAAAGGCATTGTTTTGTTATTTTTTCAAAAATTTCAATGGATAATGGTCTAAAATAAACCAACAAAAAAAGTACACAGTAAAATTATATTACATCTATAAGAAACAACCACAAATACTGAGTTTCTGGATTCATCAACTGAAGCAACATTGTTATCTGATTATACTTCATCCAATAGAAACAACCACAGAGAGCATGCTAGGCTAGTCAGCAGTTAGCCAAAACTAGCTAAAACTTGTATAGGGGTTATTATGGTAACAATTTGGACATTGGGAAAACATTTCCCTGCACGGATTATGTGCCTGGGATATTCTATTTTTCTGAAAAAAAAAAAAAATCATTAGCAAAGAATATTCTATTGAGCAAGAATAAGCCTTTCAGGACAACTGCAACTCTCACCAGAGATGTTTTTGAGAACCTGAGTTTCGAGCACTATATCTGTGCAACAGCCTTCAGACGCTATTGAGTGTTTGGCTAGAAATAAAAGCGAGTTCTTCATGCAGAGGTGATGAAAAGCTTTTCAGCTTATGAACACTTCATCACGCTAAAATACAGACAGAAAAGTCGCGGAGACCCTCAGTGCTCGCCGGGTAAAAGAATGGCATTTCTGTATGTTCTGTATGAATTGGTGATGTGTGTAGCAGTAAACAGCGCTTCTTTTTCCGTACGAGAGATAATCATTCGCTCTTCTCCAGTCTTTAAAAGTTACCTCACACATTGATTCAGAAGCCGTTGCTCAATTCTGAATCTGGGATTACATTTAGTGTTTATAGCAGCCAGAATGCGGGAACTAATTCCTTTTATAGACGCTTGAAAATATTTTTGACAATATGCTCGTGAGCTAAACCAAAGAACTACATATCCCATAAACCACTGCAACATGCGCCATGTTTGTTTTTGCAGCTGATTCACAATCATCACAATTAATACTTGTATAAAAACTTCCCACTCTTCCACACTTGCTGTCTCTCTTTCTTTCTTTTTCTTTTTCAAGATTGTCCTTTCCCATGGTAGGTTATATTTATCTTCTTCATCTGTTGTTTTCCTTTTGTGATTAGAACATCTAGAGGCACTTTTCCCTTTTTTATGTCCCTCAAGACTGGTATGATCTCCATACTCCAAATATTAGATGTGATAATTTTATTACCTTGTTTAAATATTGAGGGTCACTAAAGTAGAAAGAAGCAGAGGTGAGGAAAAGGTGGCAGAAGGTGTGTCATTTAACACTGGATGATGTTCTCAAAATTTCGTACACTTATTCTGAAGTAGGGTGATTAGATTTTTTTATTGGAACATGATCAAGCACACATATATCCATCTGTCTCCTACGTCTTAGAACGATTGCTAATGGGACAGAAATGCATCTCCGTAAATGAGTTCGGTGCGATTCGCATCTCGATGCATAGCCAACGATACGATACATTAAAGATACACATCAAGCAGCTACCGATGTGATGTGATACGATTTCGATTCGAATTAACACAATGCGATTCAACACAAAATAAAGCTTCTGTAGTGCAAAAGAAAAAAGACGACATACAACCAGATGTTTCTTTCCTGTTTTGTCTCTAGGATGCAGCTCTACCTCTGCCATGTTAATCTGTATTCTATGTGACTCTCAGGACACGCCTCGACCTTCATAGCATTGTGACACGTCATATTCGTAGACAGAAATAACATTTCTGTGTGTTTGGCTCAGAATGGATGATGCTTGTGGCAGTAAACTGCATTTCCTTTTTAATTATTGAGCGCAAATTATTCACTGTTCCTCAGTTTTTCAATAGTTACCTCATACTTTGATCCATTAACTGAGAAGTTGTTGCTTGATTCTAAATGTAAGATTATATTAAATGACTGACTGTAGCTGTGAAAATATAAGAATTTACAGGATTTACAAGATGTTCCACAATGGTTGGTAGATTAATGGTTAAGGCATTAGACTTTGCTCCAAAGGTTGTATTTTAAAATCCACACCAAGCTGCTGCTTCTGGTCCAATGAGCAGGTCCATTATATGAATGAGATAAATGTTAGTAGTTGTGCATTAGGTCGTCTGGCAGATGCTGTAAAATCATTCTGGATTGGAAGGTTGTGATTTCACATCCCAGAAACATCAACCCTCAACTGTTAAGGTGTATACATGAGATCATTGTAAGTTATTCTGGCTATTTCGTGGCTGTTTGACAAATGCTGTAAATGTGTAAATGGAGGTTGACATGTCATTCTTTTGTAATTGTTATCAAATGCTGGTGGCAGAAGAGCAATAAAATGCAAAGGGATGTGCTTTTATAGGAAAATCATTTCATATCAAACATGAACTCTATTAAGGAAAAGCTGTTCTGCGTTTTCGTTGATGTTTATTTTGGATTGGTTTCAGTTCGATGCTTTAAATCTTTTTTTTTTAATATGCTTGTGGAGATTTCCGCTTATCCAGTCACAAGGGTGTTAGTCAGGTCAGGTACTGGTGTAGGTGAGGTGAGGTGAGGAGGCTGTTCTCAGCATTCCTATTCATCTCAAAAGTGTTTATTGGAGTTGAGGTCAGAGCTCTATAGCAGGAGATCTTCCACTCCAGCCCATGTAAAGCGTATCTTCATGGAGCTGGCTTTGTGCACAGGGGGATTTTCATGCTGGAGCAGGTTTGAGATTCGTAGATCAATTGTGAGGAAAAGTTTCATGCAACTGAATTTAAAGACATTCTATAAAATTGCCTCTGTCCTTCGATATGCTGATTTAAATGTGTTTTTTGTATATTTATGTTTCTGACTTAAGTAAACCTGTACTTAATACATTGATGATATAAAATCTGTATTATTTGTCATGATTACTACATAAAACTTGGCATAGATTAAATTGACTACAGGATTGTGTAGTACAGAAGCTAAATGTACTGTACCGTGCCATCTTATTTCATTTATTATTTACAATCCAGATATCAGGTTTAGGTAAAATCAATCTCACTTCAGTCTTTATTTAATTTAAAATACATTATTAAAATGTGCCCCAGTGTATCCACCAAATATATAAATATATGTATATACACACACAAACATACATATAATGTATGGAAAAAAAACATGCAAGGATGCTTGATTTAGTGTTGCCACCACTTATAATTCTCATGCCACCCCATAAATATTTAATATCTGCCCCTGCCATTCAAAAAGTTCTCCAGAAGGACCCTTAAAAGCTCCAATTTAAAACTTTTTGTGAGATTGATGCTAATGAAAAGAATCCTGAGTACTCTAGACTTGGGGAAAAAAAAACTTTATCTTTTAATCAGCTGAATAGCACAAGTCTGAGAACTTGAAACCCTTTGGCCTCTTAAGTATCTGACTCTGAATGCAGGCATCTGAGAGGCAGCAGGTCTCTTTCTTCATGTCCGTCTGCCCTCCGAGTTGTTTAGAACATGCTTTAGCAATAGAAAGACCGCTTTTCGCATTTAGTTCGAAGCCATAAAAGAAGTCATCAACGTGCTGTATAAGAGCGTCTAAACCTCGAAAAGTTAGAATTGAAAACATATTGATTAAAAAAAATAATAATAATAAACAAATAAACACTGAATGGAACAGCCACAACTTTTAAGGCTCACTTAAGCACAAACACACACACACACACACACACACACACACCAACAAACACAGAACAGTTTAATAAGCAAGCCGAAATGCGGTGTTGTAAAAGAAAGTGCTTTAAATGCAGTGCAGTAGGTGTGAGTGAAAAACACAGCTGATTTATAGACTGCGACTTTAAGACGAAGTAGAGAAGGATGGAGCTTAAACTGTAGATCCAGAGGAGAGATCAGTCTCTAAGTTTGGCAGTAGCTCAGTGGTTAAAGCTCTGGGTTACTGATCAGAAGGTCAGCAGTTCAAGCCCTGGCATCTCCAAGCTGCTACTCTTGGGGCCCCTGAGCAAGGCCCTAAAGATGCTGGATCAAGTGACCTCGCTCATCTTTTAACTCAAGCTTTATTGCCATTTTTTACATACACAGTATACAAAAAAAGTGTTACTCACGGACTAAGGTTTACTGACAAGAGTAAACATTAAACATAGGAGGGTTAAGATGCGATAAACATGAGGTAGATGTGATAAAAGTAAAAAAATTATTGCAAAATAAATAAAAACCCATTTTACAGATGCCTCCATATTAATATTTTGACCAAGTTTGTGTCAGTACTGATAATGAAATGAATTACTTAAAGTTCATCAGTTTTAAACAGAGCCCATGAAGAGCGAAAGCATGTTTTAGCATTTAGTTTATTAGACTTGTTCTTTGGGAAGTGGTACAGTAGCTGCTCAGTGGTTGAAGCTCTGGGTTACTGATTGGAAGGTCAGAAGTTAAAGCCTTGGTATTGCCAAGCTGTTGTATTTATGAGCAAGGATCTTAACACTTTGTGCTCCAGGGGTGCTGACCTCAGCTTCCCAACATTGCTGGGATATGCAAAGAAGAATCAAGTCAGGAAGCTTTTACGTGTAACTTACTCAGTACACAGTAAAATGAAAGATTTCTCCAGGATCCTGGTGCTGCATAAAACAACATCGAGCTACATCCCACCACAGAGAGCTACATCCCACCACAGAGAGCTACATCCCACCACAGAGAGCTACACACAGAACACAGAGATCAGGACTAAAGTAAGTTTCTTGTTAGAAATTACATTTTCAATGAAAGGCATTCACTTTTTGCATTTGTTTGGGCCATGGTTGCTGTTTAAAACAGTTTCTGTACAGCTGTATATGAAGTGCATTTATGGTTAATGACATACAGCAGCTAATTGCCAAGAATACATTTATTTACGGCATTTCGCAGACGCCCAAACAGGACTGTCACTGAACTTGCAGCTGTTAGTTTGTCAGGTTCAAGTACACACTGCATGGCATGTGTATGGGTGAAGTCCTAGATACCAATGAATAGTCCCTGTCTAGTATTGGAAAAGAGGGTAAAAGGGCACCCAGTAGGTAGGGATGAGGATCCTCCACTTGACCACCAGAAACTCCTTTTACAACACTTATTTACCACATGGCACACTCCTACCCCAGCACCTCCTGAGTCTAAATGGCCCCCAACCCTCAGTCCAAAGCATCAGTCTGCAGAACAAAAGGGCCGGATTAGAGCGGAGGGTAAAAGGTTGCACCAGTAAAACTGGAATAAAACGGCACCCCAGTAGGTAGTATCAGAGGGTTGAGGACCTTCCACTTGACGGCACACTCCTTTTAGAACAAGTTGCACTCATGTACCTCAAGGCTCACTCCTGCCCCAACAACTTCCGAGCCAAAATGGCCCCCTTAACCTCCGTTCAATGCATCAGTCTGCAGAACAAATTGGCATAATTGAAATAGAGGATAAAACGGCACCCCAGTAGGAAGTATCAAAGGGTTGAGGACCTTCTACTTGATGTCGCACTTTTTTTTAAAACATGCTGCACTCATTTAGCACATGCACTCTGCTGCCCCACCACCTCCTGAGCCAAAATGCCCCTAACCCTCTGTCCAATGCATCACTCTGCAGAACAAAAGGGAAAAAGTCAGAAGAATGTAAAAGTGAGCCCCCGCAAAACACAAAACCACCTTTTCTTTGCAGAAAGTCCAGATCAGGTGCTCTATATTTCATAAGATCCAGCATCAGTACAAACCTCTGCTATTAGCAACCAAGCTATTATCAGGAACAGCCTCATCTATGCTCATTTTACGGTTTGGCACCACAGTCAGGAAGACTCGATGGAGTTTTAGCTAAACTCTGGGCTTGCATTATAGAACCACACTCTTTTTAGCACAACAAAAAGCAGGGCAACAAAATATGGGTCCATGGATTCTGTTAGATTCAAGTTCACACTCCACCATGTCTGCATCGGTGCATGTATGTGCAGGTGGGTACATGTCACATGACCTCTAACAGTGATATCATGCTTTTTCGCTCTCACTCTCGTCATCTCTTTCTCTCTCTGTCTCAATCTGAATGAACTTTTCAAAAGAATATTTGTTTAAAATCAAAAAAACTAATCTTTACAGAATCTTTACAGAATCTGGATATATGCAGCTGTGCTATTTACAGCATTCGTTTAAATGAAGTGTGTCAATATTTAGGTAATTTTAGTGGATGTACCGTCTTCAATTTAGATTCTCACTGAGAGGGAAGTGCAGAGCGCAAATTAGCTCATTATACACTATCCGTGTGTGTGTGTGTGTGTGTGTGTGTGTGTGTGTGTGTGTGTGTGTGTGTGTGTGTCGGTTTAAGTGCTGCAGGCAAAAGACAACACTGGCCACGATCTATTACTTTGCGGCATGTTAAAATGAAACCTGTGTGTGAGGGAACCTTTCACACCAAGCATGCTGCATGGACACACACACACACACACACACACACACACACACACACACACACACACACACACAGACAATGGCTGAGAGAGAGAAGGATAAACAAGTAAAGAAAAAGATGTGTATAAAAAGAGTTAGAAGAGAGAAGAACCAGAGATACAGGACCAGAAAGAAAAGTGAGAAGTGAGGGATTTGTAAAAGAAAATGAAGAAGGGAAAAATAAAGGAAGGAGATAAAGAAACTGCATGAAAAAAAGAGATTCTGATAATCAATGAAAAGCCACAGTAGCAGTGTGGAAAGATGGATGGGGTGAACAGTAAATGAGAAGGAGACAGATGTAAAGAATGATGTGGAAAAAGAGTGAAAAAAAAAGAGATGGGTCAAGAAAGAGAAGAAAGGAACAGTGTAGGGTGAGGGACTGAAAAAAAGCACAAGATGTGTTAAAAAAGAGAAATAACAGTTTGATGAAAGAGAGAGAGAGAGAGAGAGAGAGAGAGAGAGAGAGAGAGAGAGAGAGAGAGAGAGGGGGGAATGAAACACAGCATGATTCTCAGATGCCACTGACTGCAGAGAGAAACACTGATGACAAGAGACTCCCCATTTTCACATGAGTCACCAGGAAGAGCGGGAGCAATAAGAGAGAGAGAGAGAGAGAGAGAGAGAGAGAGAGAGAGAGAGAGAGCAAGAGAATGAGAGAGAGTTTCTTCCTGCAGAGAGCAGGCGAGCATTAGACAGATCTCCGCTATGCCACGATTACTCAGATTTATCAGTGTCAGTGTGCGCTGAGCGTGCTCTATCGCTTCTCTCTCTCTGTCTGTCTGTCTGCAGGGGTAGACCTCTTTATTCTCTCATTATAGTTCAACAATTACAGCTCCAGAGGGTGTGTATGTGTGTGTGTGTGTGCGTGTGTGTGCGTGTGCGTGTGTGTGTGTGTGTGTGAGCGTGTGTATCACGCTCACTTTTTTTTTTTTTGCGATCGCTTCTTTACGCACTGCATATAAATCATCTCCAGCCCAGGCATTAAAATGCACTGATGCCTTTCCTGTTCTTGAGAAATTTCTACTAAATCCAGAGGTTAGGTCTTCGTCTGGAGGTCAGAACATAGTCTGGAAATCAGATCTTATATTGGAGATCGGATATTAATCAAAGATCACATATAAATCTGGGCATCAGGTCTTAATTAGTAATCAGACATTCGTCTTGACATCTTATTTTGGAAATTGAATGTTAATTCGAGATCACATATTAATCTGGACATCCGATTTTAGTCTGGAGAGCAGATTATAGACTGGAAATCAGATATTAATCAGATATTAGATCTTAGTTTGGACCTCAGGTCTTAGTCTGGACATCAGATTTTAATCAGAAATTAGACATTAGTCTTGACATCTAATTTTTGAGATCAGATATTAATTAGAGATCACATATTAATCTGGACATCAGATCTTAGTCTGGAGATCAGATATTAATCAAAGATTAGATCTTAGTTTAGAAGTCAGATCATAGACTGGAAGTTAAATACTAATCAGAGATTAAGGCTTAGTCTGGAAATCTGGACATCTTGTTTTGGTGATCAGATATTAATCAGCGATCACATATAAAACTGGAGATTAGATCTTAATGTGAACATCAGATCTGGAGATCATATCATAGCCTGGAGATCAGATATTAATCATTAATTAGATCTTAGTTTGGACATCATATCTTAATCTGGGAATTAGATACTAATCAGAAATCAGATTTTAATCTGTTGATCAGTTAATAGTCTAGAGACCAGATCTTAAAAGGTGATCAGATCGTAGTCTGATCCTGCCAGTATCTTGGGTTTGTAATTTGTTGTATGAATATTGTTATAACTTGATCTATCATGGATTAGATCTCTTAATCCAGAGATCAGTTATATACAGATTCAGTGGTATTAGTGTGGGAATTGATTCCATTTAGATCTTGTGGGTCTGAAAATGATTGGATCTCATGGTTTTAACTGGTGATTGGCTAGACTTTGTATTCTGACTAGATCTTGGGGTCTAAATATGTAATATACAAATCCTTAGAATGTAATGAATCAATGGACTCATGCATCCCACCCACAAGTCCTCTGTCGATTCCGCAGAATCCCGCGGTTCAGGTGGATCAGTCAGGACACGTACAGAACCCGTGAAACTGAGTCTCTTGTGTTTCTGATCAAACAGGAAGTTTCCTGAACATCTCGGTCGACTACTAGTTGCTACCAGTACATGCTAACAACAACTCAACAACTCAATGTAATTTACAATTTGCATAAGTTTTTATTTGAATGTTGTTTCTAGCAAGATAAACAAGTACTCGAGTGATCCGAGCAAATGAAGAGAATGATTCATGAATCCAGGGTCATATAAAGAATCAGGTGATTCTTGATAAATCTGATGAATCAGGGTGAGTTATTTTCCAGACATCCTCTTTACAGGAGTCTGTATTGCTGTTGGTGTTTCTGCACAGGGTTTTAAACTAAACATGGTTTGATGGCAGCAACACGTCTGGTAGCTATAAGAGGTTGACTTTCAGCATTCGGATCCAGAGTGGTATCGCTGTTTTACTAGGGTTCACTTTCCCCCTTCATGTTCTCGTACCCCAGAATTGACGTTTTCTCAGCTGACGGAAAGAAAACGAGCAACGAGGACAAGAACAGAGCGGCGATCGGAAAAGAACTGGAGCTGAGAAAAAAACAATATCGAAGGCAAGATTACAAAACCAATTATTCGAGGTCCACTGTAATCACCTCTAAGGGGCCGTTAAAGCGAAGATTATGCGTGTGATCATGTATGAAAAACAGCCACATCTTTCTTTTCTTCATGCTAAATGAAGAGTGACTGCTTTCGAATTCGCCGTCACAATCAGCGATATCAACACAATTCACCTCACTCAACTCATCAGCTCGTCCCCCAGCCACTCGCACGTGCCCGCGCACTGAAACCCTACCGGTTCGAAGCGTAGCTTTACTTTTTATTGCTTTTTCATCTGACTGCATCATTTTCATTCCGTCCCCTGCTTTCCCACCGAGAACAATTCTTCAGCCTGGATGAAGGGGTCGAGCCATTAGCATGGGTCACCGCTGTATGATTTCACACTCGGGTTTTTTTTATTTTTGCATGACAGGTCTGAATTTTTTTACTCGGCTCTGGAGAAATGCCGAACCGACCGAGCCGGCCCTCTTTATCTCCCTGCCAGCGTAACTTCACTGCTTAAACACTCGGCTCATGTGGTAATGCAGTTAAATGGGCCGTGTGATGGTTGGAGCAAAAAAACAGACCGGAGAAAAAAAAACTCCACACGTTCCTGCGTCCATCCGGTATTTGACTTCAGAATCCATAAAGACCTGGTCACACCTGCATTGGTACCTTTACAGTCATAACTTTTACCTGAATAGTTATTCAATTGAAAATGCCTGTAAAACATCAGAGTCAGACTCGAGTGAAGAACAGCCTTATTGTAAATCCATAAACGATCATGAGAACGAGACTAAAAACCTGCATACGTGTGAAATTTCAGTGAATAAGATGTTGGACTTCAAATTAGGAGGTAATGACTTCAAATCCCAGGACCACCATGCTGCCACTGCTGGTGCCTTGAGTAATTGTAACTGTAA
>MU551630.1:3766359-3778859 GCA_024362625.1 Silurus asotus
TCTCTCTGTCTGTCTCTCTGTCTGTCTCTCTGTCTGTCCCTTGATCGTGTTTTAGGTTTCCTTATCCTTTTTTTAAATTTGGAATCATTTGTATTCTTTCTTCATTATATTTAATTAGTGTGTGTGTGTGTTCTATCTATCTATCTATCTATCTATCTGTCTGTCTGTCTGTCTGTCTGTCTGTCTCTCTGTCTGTCTCTCTGTCTGTCCCTTGATCGTGTTTTAGTTTTCCTTATCCTTTTTTTAAATTTGGAATCATTTGTATTCTTTCTTCATTATATTTAATTAGTGTGTGTGTGTGTGTGTGTGTGTGTGTGTGTGTAAGAAATGTCTGAACAACACCAGCGTGTGTTTAACGTCATATTGAGACTAAGTGCTGGGTGACCCTGTGACCTTAACATGGAGGAAGCAGATTTTGCCAGCAATTACACACACACACACACACACACACACACACACACAGAGATGTGTGCACGCACACACACATACTCTTAGATGTTCACACAGATACACTGACACATGCAAATGAACAGAAGGTAGCAACAAAATCTTATGTACAGCTGTTAATAGAAGCCTAGCATTAATTGAACACATGCGTGCACACACACACACACACACACACACACACACACACTTGCCATATGTGCATTATACATGATGCCATTCATAAGCAGAGCTTAAACATAGATTTGCAGTGTGTGCATGTGCGTGTGATGGCATGTGCGTGCCTGTGTGTGTGTGTGTGTGTGTGTGTGTGTGTGTGTGTATTTTGGGAGATAATTAATGACATAACTGATGTTACGTGTATGTGCTGCTATATATAAACCCTTCACATATGCCTGTGCTCACACGTCAGCCCACACACTCACACATTCACACTGTGGAGAAGGATTTATACAAGCGTACCTATAAAACAGATGATACACACACACACACACACACACACACACACACACATGCACACACACACAAGCACACAAAACAACAGCATATAGAGGTAATGAAAAAATATAAATTGTGGGGACCTATTTGGACCAAACATGAGACAAAGACAAGAAAGTGTCAGGACCAAATACAGAGACGTGCAGGGACCAAATTCAGGGAAATGTTAGAATAAAAGACAACAAATGATTGGGGCCGAACACAGGGGTCATGTTGTGACAAAATATCTGAATATGTTGATACAGAATACACGGAAGTGTTGGGACCACAAACAGGGACATTTTAAGACAAAAGACAGGGAAATATTGGAGTAAATTCAGGGAAATGTTAAGACAGAATCAAGAAAGTGTTTGGACCAAAAGCAGGACTTTATTTTGGGAGAAAATAAGTATGTTGGGAACAGATACAGGGACATTTTGGGATGATGTGCTGCGGCAATTTCATGGACAGTTCGGGACAGAGTACAGAGACATGTAAAAGCAAAATAAATCTATACGTAGAGACAAAATTAAAGGAGGTGTTGGAACCAAGTACAGGGACATGTTGGGACAAAAGACAAGGATAAATTGGGACAAATTCAGGGACATGTTGGGACAGAATCAAGGACATGTTTGGATCAAAAACTGAAAATTTTTGGGACAACATGGACATACATGGACATGCTGGGAGAAAAGGCAAGGAAGTGTTGGAAATTCTGGAAAGGGAATCATCCTATGCCCCATTACCAATCAGAGTTATTAGTGTGTGTGTGTGTGTGTGTGTGTGTGTGTGTGTGTGTGTGTGTGTGTGTGTGTGTGTGTGTGCTATTTGTAAATTTTTTTAAAGGCATCTTTCTCTGTGGACGGATTTCTAAATAGTGCATCCATGCCTCTGTGTGTGTGTGTGTGTGTGTGTGTGTGTGTGTGTGTGTGTGTGTGTGTGTCTGTGTGTGTGTGTGTGTATGTATTTGCGTATGTGTGTGTATATTCGGAGTGTTTGAACATTCAGGTCTTTCTGTGGGAGGAATGGCGTGACCCGTAGCTGCTTTGACACTGATCCATCCTGCCAATGTGTGGGTGGGTTCACTCTCTCCATGAGTGAGTGAGTGTGCGTGTGCGTGTGTGTGCGTGCGTGTGTGTGTGCGTGTGTGTGTGTGTGCGCACGCGTGTGTGTGTCTGTTTTGCATGACAGCCATTAAATAGGACCTTGTCACTTCGCAGCCTGCACTAATAGATATGTCACTTATTAAACATGAATAATTATCCACCCACCTACGGAGAGAGAGAGAGAGAGAGAGAGAGAGAGAGAGAGAAAGAGAGAGAAAGAGAGAGAGAGAGAAAGAGAGAGAGAGAGAAAGAAAGAAAGCACAAACTGTTACATTTTTTATTTTTGAAGTGTGTCTTTGAAGTGAAGTGTAAGACTGATATGTCCCTTTTGCGGATCCTATTCCACATTGAGTCCCCGTTTTTCTCTTATTATAACCTTCACTCTTCTGAGATGTTCTTCTTGATTTTGGATTGTTCTTGAGAAGATTGTGTTTATTTAAGGGTGTAAATAAAGTCAGGTAGGGATGCAGTCAGCATTCACATTAATGCCAAAGGTACTGGAGCTCTTTAGCAGGAGATCTTCTACTCCTAACAATGTAAACCAGATCTTCATGGAGCTGGGGCATCGTCATGCTGGAACAGGTTTGGGTCCCATGGTTCTGTGAAGGAAGAAATTCATACTCCCGCATCCACTTTGCAGAAGAACCACATATAGCTGGAAAAGTCAGATGTCCCACAACTTTTTTCCACATTGTATAACTTTATGCTCACACACTCACATCTGTTCTAAAAAAAAACACCACTAGGGTACTTTATTTTTGCAGCCCCAATGCTCTGGGGTGTGTTTTTTTTCTCCCCACAATTCGTGGGGGTGAATATTGAAGTTTTGAGCAGAAGTTAGCAGGAGGTTCACTGCAGAGGCGCAGCGTCTGCACTCAGTGATAGTTTCAGGGGGTGGGTGGGGTGGGCTGGGGTTGGGGGTGTATGGAGGGTGTATTTGGGGGTTTAAAATGGGGGGATGGATGCAGGCAGATGTCGAGTGATGCTGGAGAGATCTCTGTCATTGTAGAGCCATCTAGTGGAAAGAAATGTAACTGCAGCACTACAAAAACACGAGTTCCTGACAGCTTTCGTGTCCGCCTATCTGTTTCTTCATTTCTCTTTCTTTTCTCATTCTCTCCGGTGCTTTCTTTCATTAAAAGTCATTTTCTTTCTGCGCATATGTATATATTACTTCCATTTCTCCTTTAACATATATATTAATCCATTTATTTATTTCAGTTTAATGAATTTGTGTTTAATCATCTCTCCTTGTCTTTCCATCATTCTCTCACACTCTTTCTTTCTTTCTCTCTTTCTTTCTTTCTTTCTTTCTTTCTTTCTTTCTTTCTTTCTTTCTTTCTTTCTTTTATATATTAATCCATTTATTTATTTCAGTTTAATGAATTTGTGTTTAATCATCTCTCCTTGTCTTTCCATCATTCTCTCAAACTCTTTCTTTCTTTCTCTCTTTCTTTCTTTCTTTCTTTCTTTCTTTCTTTCTTTCTTTCTTTCTTTCTTTCTTTTTTCTTTTTATTTTCTTGTGTATTTTGTGTATATGCATGCTTAGGCCTGAACCACATGTTTGACCACATCTGTCTAAGACTGAACTCCCACTTCCTGCTGCAGTCAGTAGGTGGCAGTGTTAGCTTCATCTTTTGTGTGTGTGTGTGTGTGCGTGTGTGTGCGTGCGTGTGTGTGTGCATGTGTGAGTGCGTGTGTGTGCGTGTGAGTGCGTATGAGTGCGTGTGCGTGCAAATGCGTGTGAGTGTTTGTGTGTGCGTGTGTGTGAGTGCGTGTGAGTGTGTGTGTGTGTGTGAGTGCGTGTGTGTGTGTGTGTGTGTGTGTGTGTGTGTGTGTGTGTAAGTATGTGTTTTAGAGAGAAAGAGTGTGTAAGAGACACTTGAAGGAGCTTGTTGCAGCTTGGAGTGCAGTGCTGAAGTGTTCAGGCTGTTCTGTAGAGCAGAAGTGCAGCGTCACTCCATTATTCTCCAATTACCTGCATTAGGAGCCCCGGTCCCTCAAGAGCCAGGGATTGTGGGTAATTTCATCAGGGGAAACGGATCAGGAAATAAACACTGCTTTTGGGAACTGGAATACACAAGGATATGGATCAGGAGGTGGATACGGTGTGTGTGTGTGTGTGTGTGTGTGTGTGTGTGTGTGTGTGTGTGTGTGTGTGGGTTTTCATTCTTAATGCTTAATGGTTTGTTTTTTCTTTTCACAAAAATGTAAGTCAGCACACAGTTTGCCATTAAACACTACTGGCAGGAAAACAGTCGAGATTGCAACACACACACACACACACACACACTGTATGCAGTACAGGTGAGGGTTTAGGGCCTTGCTCAAGGGCCCAGCAATGGCAGCTTACTGGTGTGTGTGTGTGTAAATCATCAGGGTTAAAGTTAAAGCACTCAGATCAGTGTGTGTGTGTGTGTGTGTGTGTGTTGTACCGAGCTGATAGGGACAGTGTGTGTGTGTGTGTGTGTGTGTGTGTGTGTGTGAGATGGGGTTTGCATTGATCTCTCTGCGGTCGTCTCTCCTCCACACTGAGCCGCACCATCGCTCTCTTCCTCCTCTGCTCTGTCTCTCTCCTCTTACCCATCATCCCTCATCCCCCTCTCTTTCTCTCTGTCTCTCTCTCTGATGCTTATCCCACCTCTCTGCCACTCTTCATCCAGCTGAAGAACAGAAGGAAGACAGGATGAACTTTTCCTCCTTTCAAACAGCAACGGCTCCTGTAGCACTGACCAGGCCACATGAACCCAGCGAATAATGAGAAAGGCGAGAGGGCAGGGGAAAGAGAGACGGAATCGGGGAGTGCTCGAAGTGAGAAATAATTGGGGTCAAAGGTTACGTAGTGACTAAATTCTCCTGCTTTGCTCGCTCTTGGCGGTTTTCTTTTCTTCTCTTTGCAAATTGTCTCAGCATGCAACCTGCATGTAGGAGATGGGATCTGCTGAGTCTTCGGACACAGAAGCTACTTTTTTCAGTTGCTTTGCAGCATTTTTCAGATCAGAAATAAAATTCTCAAAACGACCTCCACATCACTTGTAGACACATCAGAGCAGTTTCTCATTGCTTTGAACAAATTGATGAACTGATTGGGTACAAATTCCACAGTTTATTTTTTTTTGTGTCATGTTGATCAAAATCTATTATTTTGGTTCTCATCTAAATGGTTTTAACCCCAAAAACATCTCGGCATCGGTTCATCACATTAGTCATGTATGCAAAATGGTTCAACCCGTTTTCATAATGCGGAAGCTTCTTTTCTTTACATTTGTATCAAACTATTTTTTTGCAAATGTATCTGGACTTGAGGAAATGTGCAAAATCTTAAATGTCTTCAATGAAACCAGTGAACAGCATCAGATCAACCAATGATCAACTAGTTCTGTAAAAAAAAAAAAAAAAAAAGGTCAATGAAAGAGCAAAACACAGAATTACAATTTCTGAAAATGGAGGAATAACCAGGAAATGAATGAACGAACAAACACTAGTACAGTAAAAGTGTGAATCCTGTTCGTCCCTTAGAATCGAGATACAATACATACAGTAATGTGTACATTTGTGCTGCTGTAATTTTTAGATGCAGAAGAAATTCAGCCTTGTGCTTTTTTTCCTCGCTGTAATCCAAACCACAGTTTACATCAGGAAATCCTGAAACCGTGCGCCGTCATACTGACAACATGCCTGACCACTGGGACGTTCTCGTGAACAGTGACTGAAGGACGTGTTATTTTGGCGCCAATGATTTGTTCATTGACACAAATACTTCAGTTTTTCTCAGTTGCTTCTTAAATCATTTGCATTTCTTAAAACCACGAGTACAAACAGCACAACATATTGGATTTCTTGCAAAAGAAACGTTTCTCAAAATCCTCAGTTCATCTCTCTAAAAGTAAATATTTGTGTCAATAACACATTTGTGTCCTATCAAAATGGCACGTCCTTCCGTCGTTGTTCACAAACGAGCTCGTCACGATGTTTAGGCACGTTGTCAGTGTCACGGTTTCAGGATTTCCTGATGTAAACTAAGTTTTGGGTTACAGTGAAATTTTTTTGTCTGTATTGCAGAAATGGATTTTAACAGCACGTGTGTATTTGTTTGATTGAATCCTCTCAATTAATATAAATCCTATATGCACATTTTACTGATCTCTCATTAGTGTAGAAATCGTAATTGTGTGTTTTGCTCTGTCTGTTTATCTGCTCGCCAGTTGAAAGTTCCCAAGATTCACCTTTGACCTGTTTTAGAGAAACTTTCTTTCGGCTTCTCCCGTTAGGGGGCGCCACAGCGTCATCCGCATGTTTAATTTGGCACATGTTTTTTACGCTGAATGCCCTTCCTAACACAACCCTCCCCATTTATCTGGTTTTGGGACCGGCACTAAGAGTGGCTGGGGTTGGTTCCCTGACCGGGGTTCGAACCCGGTCTGCAACAGTGAAAGTGCCGCATCCTAACCATCAGACCACCAGGGACCCTTTGACCTGTTTTAGAGAACTAGTTGATTATTGGTTCATTACTGAGATTCAATATTCCATGCCAATATAATGCCACTAATGTAATGTAAATGTATCCGCATTTGATTAAAGCAACAATGAATCGCTTTTATGATGAGCCCAAATGACGACATGATGTGGAGGTTGAACAAGTAGTTGAGAATCAGAATTTCATTTCTGATTCTCACAGCAACTGGGAAAAACTGTAACAAGGTAAAAAGGACTTGTTATTCTGATGGGAATGAGATGTTCACTCACACAAATACTTGAGAGATGAACGAAGGGTTTTAAGAAAAGTACAGGCTTTTGCAAGAAAATCCATTGTGTTTTTTTTGTTTGCAAAAATTATTTTGAGAAATGCGCTTACTGGTGTGCGCATATTAAGGATGATTCAAGAAAATGCTCCGAAGCAACTGAGCTAAAACTGTAAATGCTCTATGGACTGGTTGTGCTTGGGCTGATTTTTTGTGCACATTGTGTTATTGTGTTTTAATCTTAGCTGCGTTTGATTTGGAACTAAACTGATGAAAGGTTTGCTTTTGTTTGGGCTTTTGTATGAATTGTGGGAAATGTTTTATGCCCCTTAAATTGTTAGGATTATGAATCATGTTGGATTGTTCTTTCGGTCTGGATTGTTTCTGGGGTCCTAATCAGGCTTTATGTCCTTAACATAAATTTTAGTACATTTACATTTGTGGCATTTAGCGGAAGCCCGTGTCCTGAGCGATGTACAAAAGTGCTTCGAGTCTCTGGCAATGACTAAATCTACACTGGTACTCTAGATTACAAACTTAATATAAATCAGATTACAACTCAAGTTTATTGGTTCTGGTTTGACTGTTTGCCTCTTAGGGAAGGACATTTCAATTGGTCACCCAGATGAAGTTGGGTTCCCTTTTGAGTTTGGTTCCTCTCAAGGTTTCCCATCATCTCAGGGAGTTGTTTCTTGCCACAGTCACCACTGGGTCAATCATTGGGGATGAAATTCCAAATCAGGTTTTGCAGTAGTACATACATGAGCAGCTATGGGGTTAAGGGCTGCTCAGCGGCCCAGTGGTTTGTTTGCTTAGCATTTGAACACACAATCTTCAGATCCAAAGTCCCATGCCTTAACCACTAAGCTACCATGGTGCCAGTCTGTGAGGAGGTCTGGAGTGCAATCAACATTCACAACCATCCCAAGGGGGTTCAGTAGGCTTAAGGTTAGAGTTCTATAGCAGAAGATTTTCCACGTCAACCCATCTAAAGTGTATCTTCTCATGGGCATTGTGATGCTGGAGCAGGTTTGGGTCACTTAGTTCACGGGAAGGAAAACCACATGAAAAAAAGACATCCTATACAATCATGTGCCTCCAGCTTTGTGGTTTGAGAAAGAACCACATATGGATGGAAAGGTCAGGTGTCCCAATACCTTTCGATATTGTATACTTTAAGACACACACTTTTGCTCAACAAAAAAATGCGATATGGTCTGCCACCAAAAGTTGTTTAACACGTCTGGAGATTTTATCCGCAAAGATATTCATCTTTTGATCCCTCGAGTTTCAGCAATAGCGCTGCTCCGCCGACTCCCTTCACCATAAGCACTAATGCGGTAATGTGCTTTTACTGCTTCATCAGTGTCTCTCCGAGGGTAAATATGTCAGAGGAGACTCTGATTTAGACGGTGCTGCAAATGGAGCTCGGCGAGCACAAGCTCATCCTGATGAATGGATGACATTATTCTACTGAGGCACGACGCTGTAAAATATGATTGGGTTAATGTCATTTCGAATTGAAACCGTTAACCTGGACAGTCAGGACATTTTATAGCATTATGGAGTGTGTGTGTGTGTCGAGGGGGTTATTCATCGTCCATCATGACACGTCTAATGAGTCCTAATGGTTTTGGAGTTTCTCTTGATCACAGACAGATAGAGCTTTGGGATGAGTTTGGATGTTTGGATGGATAATGCAGTAACATGGCAGGCTTTGTGTAGAATGTGCTATAGAGATAAAGAGTGAAGACACTCTCTTCTTTCTTTCCTGTACTCTTCCTGTACTTATAATTTTGTCTTCCTATCTCTCGTTTTTTTTTTCATGCAAATAATTAAATCATATTTATTTTAATATATACAGTATATAAATCTATCTATCTATCTATCTATCTATCTATCTATCTATCTATCTATCTATCTATCTATCTATCTGTCTGTCTGTCTGCCTGTCTGTCTGTTCATCCATCCTTCTATCTACCTGTCTGTCTGTCTGTCTGTCTGTCTGTCTGTCTGTCTGTCTGTCTGTCTGTCTGTCTGTCTGTCTGCCTGTCTGCCTGTCTGTCTGTCTGTCTGTCTGCCTGTCTGCCTGTCTGTCTGTCTGTCTGTCTGCCTGTCTGCCTGTCTGTCTGTCTGTCTGTCTGCCTGTCTGCCTGTCTGTCTGTCTGTCTGTCTGCCTGTCTGCCTGTCTGTCTGTCTGTCTGTCTGCCTGTCTGTCGTGTGATCTGTGATCTGTGGCTCAGGGTTCGATCGAGAGTAACTACATTACAGCAGCAGGAGCGTCGAGTTTATTCAGAAGCAGTGAAGCAGAAGCGCTCGGCCTATAACCGCTTCTCTTTTCTTTCTTTCTTCCTTGTTTTTTTTTTTTTTGTTCGTCCCATTAAAGTGGAACCGTTCCCAATTATGTTTCACTTTCCTCCTTGTCTGGTCTTAATGAAGACGAAAAGCTCTGTTACACTGTTTCCACTTAATTAGGCCCTATTTACTGGAGGTGTGAGTGAAAAAAAGGAGTTAATACTCTCTCTTTCCTTCCCTTTCCCATCCTCCCCTTCATGGTTCTCACTCCAATTCACAATCGTAATGACTCTCCTCCCTCACTTATCACACACACGCGCACACAAACGCACACTGCGGTGTTTGATTCATTAACACGTCTGCGTGCAGCGCCAGAGAGTGAGCGTGGAGCCGATCGATGTGGCTCAGCCCCCGAATCTGTTCTTTATCATCTTAATATGATTCTCATTGATGAAACGCTTTCTCACAATGCTACGCACGCTGCACTTTTACATACACACACACGCACACACACACACACACACACACACACACACACACATTCTCATTGACAAAATGCTTTCTCAATGCCTGCACACACACACACACACACACACAAACATACGCACACAGAATGAGAGAGACGGATGAGTGAAAAGAAAAAAGAATATTGAAGAAAGGAAAGAAAATTGCCAGCAGAGTCAATGCTTCTTTCTTATGTTTTTTCTTTCTTTCCTACTTTCTTTCTTTCTTTCTTTCTTTCTTTCTTTCTTTCTTTCTTTCTTTCTTTCTTTCTTTCTTTCTCTCGCTATACTATTTCAAATCATTCTTTTTATCCCCTTAACTCCATATTAGCTATGTTAAAGGATAAAAGGATAAGCAGCATTATATATATACATATGTGTGTGTGTGTGTGTGTGTGTGTGTGTGTGTGTGTGTGTGTGTGTGTGTTTAATGGTTATTAAAAGGTTGATCAGCTTTTTAGATTGAAGAGACACTGAGATTAAACACGTGTTGGGTTTTGATGAAAGTTTGGTAAATAAAACACTTTATCATGTCTGTGATTCAGTCTCGGGGATAAGAAAGCGCTATAGATCATCTCCAGCGGCATGTAACCCACTCTCCTTTCCTCCATTTCAAATAAAACAGGGGAGCAATGTATTAAAAAGCAAGCAAGGAAGCCATGATATGACTGTTTCAATGGTTGTTTTTGAAGCAAAATCTTTTTACCAGAAGTGACTGGAAACCAAATGTCAATAGCAGACATACAGAGGAGTGAACACAGACACACACGTTTACTTTCAACAAATTGCACAAATAAATGTATATAAGATCTATATAAGATTAAGGTCAGATCAAGTGCTCATACCGTTTCTCACATAATATTTAATAAAATATGTGAATAATTTAAACTTACACTTATTCTTCACATTTATTGCACATTACTCTACATAAACTTTAAACATTGTACTGTGCATCTACTTTACACACTTTACGGCACTGCATATATATTTCCTTTACAGAAACGTAACAGGAGTTTAGTATACATGTTCTTTACAGAAACTTTACAATGCTGCATTATACATTTACTTTACACAATTCTTTCACTGCACATTTCCTTTACTTTACATATATCTTACAGCACTACATGCTACATCTATTTTAGATTAACTTTACAGCACTGCACTACACATCTACTTTACACAAACTTTACAGCAATCCACTAAATATCTCCTTTACACAAGTCTCACAACACTACACTACTGTATAATTGCACTTTATATAAACATTGCAACACTACACTTAATACCCATTTTGCATAAACTGTTCTGCACTGCATTATATACAGTATAATTGACAGCACTGCACTGTACAAATTTACAAATATTTTATATTGCTGCACTACACATATATTTGACACATACTTTACAGAACCACATTACTCATCTACTTTACACATACTTTACAGAACCACATTACTCATCTATTTTACACATACTTTACTGAACCACATTACTCATCTACTTTACAAATAGTTTACAGAACCTTATTACTCATCTACTTTACACATACTTTACAGAACCACATTACTCATCTACTTTACACATACTTTACTGAACCACATTACTCATCTACTTTACAAATAGTTTACAGAACCTTATTACTCATCTACTTTACACATACTTTACAGAACCTTATTACTCATCTACTTTACACATAATTCACATAACCTCATTACTCATCTACTTTACACATACTTTACAGAGCCTTATTACTCATCTACTTTACACATACTTTACATAACCTTATTACTCATCTACTTTACAGAACCTAATTAGTCATCAACTTTACACATACTTTACATAACCTCATTACTCATCTACTTTACACATACTTTACAGAACCTCACTACTTGTCTATTTTACACATACTTTACAGAACCTCATTACTCATCTACTTTACAGAACCTAATTACTCATCAACTTTACACATACTTTACATAAGCCCATTACTCATCTACTTTACACATACTTTACAGAACCTTATTACACATCTACTTTACACATACTTTACAGAACCTTATTACTCATCTACTTCACACATACTTTACATAATCCTATTACTCATCTACTTTACACATACTTCACAGAACCTTATTACTCATCTACTTTACACATAATTTACATAACCTCCCTACTCATCTACTTTACACATACTTTACAGAACCTTATTACGCATCTACTTTACACATACTTTACATAACCTCATTACTCATCTACTTTACATAACCTTATTACTCATCTACTTTATATAATCTCAATACTCATCTACTTTACACATACTTTACAGAACCACATTAGATTTCTACTAAATGCAAACTTTACAGCACCACACTGCACATATGTTTCAGATATACTTTACAGTAGCACACTACACATCTGCTTCACACATGCTTTGCAGCACCTCATTTGTTTAACATGTACTTCACAGCATTGCAATAAATATTCACTTTACACGTGTGCTTCACAGCAGCACCCAACATATTTACTTGTGAATGTGTGCACGTATGTTTGTGTATGACTACTTATGCCGTACTTTTAATCACTGGAGAATTTTAATAGCTAGTCTTTGTAATGAAATATGGCCACACGCTACCTGGTGCAAACACAGCAATAAATCTTACACTCCTGCACTGACGTGCTGCCTAACGCACATGAATCACAGCACTGAGTCGTGAGAAATGACAGCTATTACACTAATGAACGGCCTGATTAATACAGGACATTAAAAAAGGGCTGTGGACAGGGGAGATCTGAGGCACGAGTCACCCACAGCTATGGCATATGGCTCTCGCACACACACACACACACACACACACACACACACATACACGCACACACACACGCACACACACACACACACACACGTTTTAAATGTGTTCCACAGACTTTTTTAT
>MU551630.1:3784170-3806670 GCA_024362625.1 Silurus asotus
TTCCGATCTTCAGCAATAAAACAGAACGAGAGAGAAAGAGAGAAAAAGAGAAAGAGAGAGAGAGAGAGAGAGAGAGAGAGAGAGAGATCTGAGCGTTAGAATGCATATAACGTTTTCAATTTTGGGTCACGACATCAGTAGGACTGTTTCTACTGTACAAAGACATTGTGTGTGTGTGTGTGTGTGTGTGTGTGTGTGTGTGTGTGTGTGTGTGTAAACAAAACCCTGTTGGTTTCCTCATTTTTAGGAAGAAAAATAAAAACGATTCACGCAGATTTGCTTTTGCACGAGTCTTAAATGACATTCAGACACAATTTGTGCGGATTTGATTGGATTTGTTCAGACCTGATCTGACCAACAATACAGCATCTGATTTTTCATAAGGCACAGAGTGTCTTCGTCTGTATGTGGCATGGATGCTCAGCTACCACAGTACATTGGTGTTGAAGTGGCAGATCAGTTTTTAAAGTATCAGATGGTTGTGAGTTCAAATCCCAGCACCACCAAGTTGGGCCCTTGTGTAAGGCCCTTCTCCCTCTACTGCTCACTGTAAGTCTGTATAAGTGCATATGTCATGTAAATGCATTGTGGGTTGTGCTTTTCACACCCAGGCCTTCATTGTTGTCAGATCATTATCACACCGAAGTTACAAAAACGTCAATATTGTAGAGAAACTCAGTAGAACTGAGCGCAAGCAAGAAACCCAGTGAACACAGTAAACAAGTCTCCTTTCACTGGAGCCACAGCTGCACCACCTGCATACATCATCTCTAGCAGAAGCATCAATATTAACCCCATAAAAATAACCTCGGCTTTTCCGTGCATTTTTTCTCCTCACGGTGTCCAGCTTTTCTGGAAAAGTCCGTGTTGTAATTGTCCTCAAAAGTGTATCTGCAAACCAAATCGATTTCTTTTCCTCTGTTCCTCATTGTGGAATGAAAAAACAGCTATTAAATCCACACACATGTTTATTTGAACTCGTGTAGTTTGCTACAGATGTGATTTGAGAGTTCTGACTAGTGCGCTCTCTGGCTTACATGATTGGACGCCTGCTAGATGGCCCCGGTGTCACCGACTCGAAATCTGATTAAAGAAACAGCATTGATCAAGCTCCAGGTACACTCAGTGATGATTTCTTTCAGCAGATATTTTGACCCTGGCAAAATTGCTGTTTTAATCTGATTGGATAAAAACAGCAATGTATACAGACATTACTTGCAGCTGGATGGATTATTGGGGATAATTTAATACATATTTATGGACAAAAATGTATTCAAATGTAAGTAGGTGATTCTGATAGAGTTTAGGCCAGCAGTGAAGGCCTTGTTGGCCCTGATGGCCTACCACTGTGTGAATATAATTTAATGGAATGGTGGATCAGGACACCGGCGTACACTAGTTTACCTCAGGGCATCTCACACACATACACTCACTCACCCATTTTAGACCTATGGGTTATTTATGATAGTGAATGTACAGTATCCACCTGAGGGTAAGAACATGTGAGCATGTGCAACTCTGTCCACACAGAAAACAGTGCAGCTACTGAGTCTCCAGCCCAGCATTTACTGTTGAGCAGTGTCCATTGCTGGGATTGGGTCTTCTAGTGTGTGAACTCGGTCATGTTTCTAAGGTGTGTGTGTGTGTGTGTGTGTGTGTGTGTGTGTGTGTGTGTGTGTGTGTGTGTGTGTGTGTGTGAGATGCAAATTCGAGGGATGTGCACTAGGTGATAAATGTGTTTATTTGCACAACAAGTGTGTTCATTTAGAGCAGATTAACAGTGGGGAGGAGCAGAGACTGCCTTCTACTGTTTCACTACACACACACTCACATACACACACACACACACACACACACACACACACACCATGGTGATACCACAGCCCAGGTGTTCCCCAGCAGGCTTAACAGCAGGGAGGTTTTCCTTTCTCTGTGTGTGTGTGTGTGTGTGTGTGTGTGTGTGTGTGTGTGTGTGTGTGTGTGTGTGTGTGTGTGTGTGTCTGTGTGTGTGCAGAAATTCAGTCATAAGGGCAAGCAAAGCAATATGAAGGTTCTGCCATAGCTCACTACACTGTTTAAAGTGTTTGTGTCCCTTTCTCTTTCTCACAAACACACACACACACACACACACACACACACACACACACACACACACACACACACACACAAACAACTGCGCAGACTATATTTCTGAGCTTCCCTTCTTTCAAACCGATTTCAATTCCACTTATATCTCAACAGACAGACAGAGAAAAAGAGATGAGAGAGATGAGGATGATGAGAAAGAGATGAGAGAGAGAGATGAGAGAGAGATGAAAGAGAGATGAGAGAGAGATGAGAGAGAGATGAGAGAGAGATGAAAGAGAGATGAGAGAGAGATGAGAGAGAGATGAGGATGATGAGAGAGAGATGAGAGAGAGATGAGAGAGAGATGAGGATGATAAGATGAAAAGGATAATGAGGGAAAAGACGCATCTCTGTTAAATGAGACATGGTGTGGATGCAGTGACGGGTCATTCATGAACGATTCATTCATTTTGGACGAGTCTTTAATGTGACTCAGATGTGCAGAAGCAAAGCATCGCAAATGTTATGCTGTGCAGTTACATATACATATATAAATGATTGAAACTATAGTCAAAGTTGGTGCATGTGGACATGTTGGGGATCTGCTTATTTAAAATCTCACATTTTATTTTATTTATTATTAAATCATTTGTTTATTTTGCTGAATTTGAAGAACTTATTCTTCTTTCAGCTTCTCCCATTAGGGGTCGCCACAGCAGATATGAGAGAGAGATGAGGATGATGAGAGAGAGATGAGAGAGAGATGAGAAAGAGATGAGGATGATAAGATGAAAAGTATAATGAGGGAAAAGACGCATCTCGGTTAAATGAGACATGGCGTGGATGCAGTGACGGGTCGTTCATGAACGATTCATTCATTTTGAACGAGTCTTTAATGTGACTCAGATGTGCAGAAGCAAAGCATCGCAAATGTTATGCTGTTCATCTCTCTACACTTTTTAAATCCGTTTGTTCTTTTAGCACGTGACTTCCATATACGCTGTGCAGTTACATATACATATATAAATGATTGAAACTATAGTCAAAGTTGGTGCATGTGGACATGTTGGGGATCTGCTTATTTAAAATCTCACATTTTATTTTATTTATTATTAAATCATTTGTTTATTTTGCTGAATTTGAAGAACTTATTCTTCTTTCAGCTTCTCCCATTAGGGGTCGCCACAGCAGATTTTCACGTCACTACTTGGGAAAGGGTGCAGCTCCGTTAAATGTAACATGGTCGTCCTGAATGCACTCAATATGGCGTAGGATTCAGGAGAAAAATATCGTCATGATGATCAAATGAAATGAACAATTGTATGTTTGAGCATTTTCTCAAAAAAGCCTTCACACACTGATGAGGATAAGAGGAACAGGGGACCACCATCCTGTTACAGTGAATCATCGTCATATGTACCGGAAACCGTCTGTTACACTGTACAGTGAAATTCTACACAAGTCGATGAGTCGAAGACAGAAAAAAGACAAAGAGACTAGACATAAATGACAAATGTACAATGTTTTAATAGTGTGCAAACGTGCACACATGTCCCACAGTGGGCAGAGGGTGATTGGGGTCTATGTTGGTATTCTTATTATAAAGGGGTCCATATATATGTACAAAAACTGTAGAGGTAGTCTGAGGTAGATTGTGCCTATTTTGGTATTTCAAGTGTAAAGGGGTATTGTGTGTGTGTGTGTGTGTGTGTGTGTGTGTGTGTGTGTGTGTGTATATGTGTGTGTGTGTGTATATGTGTGTGTGTGTGTGTGTGTGTGTGTGTGTGTGTGTGTGCATGCAAACCACCTGTTGCAGTAAGAAGTAGCATCAGTCTGAACAAACAGGGTTATACAAAGGTTAAGGGCATTTCCCTGGAAATATATACTGCCCCTGCAAACATCAAACTATATGAACATCTGAACAGGGCTTTGGAAATTTCGAAACACATGGACCTGGGAATATATGTTGGATTTTGAGAACATAGGCATGTGTAATTATAGAGACCTCTGGGATATATGTTCCTGAGAACAGAAAGCTCTTTTGGAACACAGTACCCTTGGGAAATATGGTGCCAGGAATATAACACCTTGTGAAAACAAGGTCCTGGAAACAGGGATATTGCGTGGTGCTTGAAACTTGGTGAACCTTTAGGAATGTTCTAGATGTCTGCGTTAACCAATGAGACCAAAATAGTATACTTGGTCAATTACATATTGTGCAAAATGATGCAATATTTATAAAAAAATCATACATTGTTTTGAAAAAAAGTATTGAGACGCCTGACTTTTGCAGCTATATGTGGTTCTTTCCTGAACCTTTAGCACAAAGTTGGAAGCACACAGCTGTATATGATGTCTTTGGATGTGGTGGCATGAAATTTTCCCTTCATTGAACTAGGGGAACCAAACCTGAATATCAGATCTTGGGGGCTTTCTATAGAGCTCTGAACTCAACCCTATAGAACAGCTTTGGAATGTATGTGACTGGTGACTGCACCCCAGACCTCCTCACCTCACCTACATCAGTACCTTACTTCACCCTTGACAACACCCTAGTGGCTAAACGAGCACAAATCTCCACAAACACACTCCAAAATCTAGTGAAACATCTTCCCAGAAGTGTGGAGGTCATTATAACAGTAAATAGGAGCAATATGGGATTTTATAAAACACATCCTACTGTTATAGTCCTCAATGTTTTGTCCATACGTGTGTCTGGCAAAAGTATATAAACATCTAGAAATGACAATGAATAATTTGATGGCAATCAGGTGTGAGTGAGATCGTTTAATTTAAAGAAGACTGATGTAGCTGTAGAAGATTGATCTTCTCAATTCAGGTTCAAGGGGATGTAATGCCTCATGAACTGATGATTTCTGAGGACCAGAGAAAAAAGGGTTGCTGGTTCTCACTAGGCGGAAAAAGGTCACAAAACCTTCTCAACAGATTTTGGACACCATCAATCCAACAATTTTTCATCCAATTGTGTACAAATGGACAGAAATTGTAGATTATTTCCTGATCAGTTCAAAATCAAGATGTTTAATAGGTCACACTGGAAACATGGACAGCTTCTTCTCTGGGATGCAGTAGCTCAGTGGTTAAGGCTCTGGTTTAGCAGTTCTAGCCCTAAAATTTTCACCTAACTGCCACTCTTGGGACCCCTCAAACAAGGCTCCAAACCCTCTGTGCTCCTGAGGCACTATATCATGGCTGATCCTGAGCTCTGACTCATCTTCATATTATCACTGGCATATGTATGACTCTATGAAGAAAGAATTTCGCTGTGCTGAGTAAAGGGGACAAGTAAAAAGCACCTTTCTTTCTTTTCTTTTTGAGCACCTAAAATCTTCTCTCGCACTGGCCAACGTTAATGTTCATGACTCTAACACTAGAAGTCCTGTGATTGTCATGGTTGCATGGTGAAAGCCTCATATTCCCAAGAACACCATCACTGTCTGTCTTGTGTAAGGAAAACATGGAGGCTTTAGAATATTGAACCTTGAAAGCATAAAATCTGTAGGCTTGAATACTGTAGACCTGAAAACACAGAACACTTTGGAAGCATTCCAGGGCTTCCAAAGGAAATAAAGAAAATGAAGGACCTGAAAACATATGACACTGAGAGGAAGTAAGTGTTTCCTAGAAAATGTTTACTATTTGAAGGATTTCATTATGGGACTCCCTCTGCCACAGAAGCAACACTTCATGAACACTTGATAGTAACCGATATCAAAAAGTCCATTTGTGTCTCTATCATTTACAAATGTCCTACAATCTTTTTTCACTAATAATCATTTTTAAATAAATTCCAGCTTCAGTTTTTGTATAATGGAAGGCTGACCTGCAGATACTCCACGAGGGGAGGTGGAATCTCAGTGGTTTCGAATTCCGACTTCTGATCAAAAGTTCATGAAATCAAATCTTAGCACTAGCAAGCTGCACAATTGTTTAAACAATCGTAAGTCGTTCTGACCGCGACGCCACAAATGGAAATGTAAATTCTAATACTGTACATACTTGTGCATTAGTGTATGATACCCAACCCAAATCTAGTAAAGGAATTTATCCTGCGCTCTTCCCTCCACCATAATCAAATCATGAAGTCCTCTGTCGTGACTTTAGAGGATCACTAATAAGTTCCCTCTCTCGCATGGCGCTGTCAGTTAGCGAGCGGCGAGCGTCAAGAGGACTCGCTTAATCCCAAGAATGCAAAGCAGGGGGCTGGGGTAATTGCTCTGAGAAGCGCTCTGATTGTGGCTGATGGATGGAGAGGAAGCGGGCACTGATTAACGAGCGCCACTTGCAGTCAACGCGAGCGGAAATTAAGCATTTAGGTTTAAGAGCAGCATTTGTTACCTTCGGGCGTCTCGATAGAGACATTAGTCAAAGAGTTTCGGGGTGGACATGCTACGTCTACTGTACGGACACGAGGACCGCATTTTGAACGAGGACGAACTGACGAGGATGCACAAATGCCGTGTGTGTGTGTGTGTGTGTTTTGTCCACAGTTTCTTAAAGGGAAATACTATAGTGTTATTAATTAGCAATGGTGTATGTCAGACTATTATTTGTCTTTATACATTAATAAGTACATTATGATTATATGATTATGGTCCGTATTAACAGAATTAACATTCTGAGCAATAAACCTAAGCTTCAACTCAATCTACTCTCAAGATCTTCCACTTGATGACTTGACAATTTTCGTAGAACTTAGAACTTTCTTTTTTAGAAATATATTAAAGAAATGTAAGAAATTATATATATTTTTAGAAATATAATTATCTCCGTTTAGTTCTTTTCAACATAATAAAATGTAACAATTATCGTGCAAAACAGCAGTAATACAAACTAGAACCAACCTCAAACTAAACAACAGATGCAGCCACAAGTTGAGAACAAAGTTTTTAAGGCTACCAAATGTAATGTAGCAGCACATAGCAAATTAAACTGCTTTCTATTTCAATAAAAGTTGCATGTGTACCTTCAAGGTTTCACTTCAAGATATCGTGTTTTTAGGTGGTGAATGAAACCTGTAGTGTAAAAGTGTTTTGGCACCGTACAACCTTTTGAAACACATAACGACGGCTAGAGCAAGAGCGTAATCTGAGCGTTAAATGTGGGGCTGGGCAGCATATTTTCGGGTTTGTATTTTCTGCCTTTTTCTTTTTTAGGCATTCGCCCGAAACTTCGTTGCATCCCTACTTATAAGCTCTAATGACTTCTAGCTACTTTTTTAACCTCGTCCTTGTAGCTTCAGTGTGAAAAACCTTAAACTTGATTTTGGTGGGAAAATTGTAAGCAATCGATTTGCTCGATTCTTTTGCATTTAATGATTCTGTAAATCCATGTTGAAATGCAGGTGGTATCAAATCGAGTGTGTGTGTATGTGTGTGAGTGACTACGGCTCGTTAATGTGTGTGTGTCAGTATGTTGAAGTTAATCTCTCCCTGAATGACCTTGCCCAGTAATGTGAGCAGCTGTGTGTGGCCATTTGGTTCTGCTGTGGTGCTCCATGTTTCCTATCTGGCTGCATTAGTGAAGCTGTGAACTGTGTGTGTGGTGTGTGTGTGTGTGTGTGTGTGTGTGTGTGTGTGTGTGTGTGTGTGTGTGGGTGAGTGTGTGAGAGAGACCGAGTGTGAATGTGTCAGACTCACGCAAGCTGGTCCAGTATCAGTCGATAGCAGCCAATTTAGAAAATCAGCCAAGTTTGGAACAGATCCGTCGAAGCAACGTTGGAAATAAAAGACGGATACTCGATCCGGCGCAGTGGGCTACTTGTCGTCCAGGGAAAGAAGCTTGGATGAACAGAGAGAGAGAGAAAGGAAGAGCGGGGGCATGGATATAGAGTTTGCCCTGCTTAAGCCACTGTAAATCCAGCCTTCCTCTCTCAGCCTTCCATTGATTTTCCCCCGTATGTTAAGCGCCTCGTCTCAGACACTGTTGAACGTCATTGTACAGTTCAGACACTTTAGCCTAAAGAAATGCACTTTTATTTACACCGATCAGATATAACATTATCTTTTTCATCATGGCACCTGTTAGTGGGTGGAAAATATATATATAAAATATAAGGATTTGATCGAGTTTGACAAACGGTGACGTCTAGACGACTGGATCAGAGTGTTTCCAAAACTGCAGCTCTTGTGTGGTGTATGCTGATCTGCAGTGCTCAGTTTCAATCACAACTGGTCCAAGGAAGGAACAGTGGTGAACCGGGAAGACATATGTGTGAGATTTATTCAGCCACAAGGTTGTTAGTAAAGTAAGGTTCTGATGGAGGTGCGGTGAAGAGGACTGGGGTGCAGTCAGCGTTCATATTAATCCCAAAGATTTTCAATTAAATTTAGAACAGATCTTTCACTCCAACCAAAATAAAGCATATCTTCATGAAGCTGGAACAGAATTGGGTCTCTGAGTTCAAGTGAAGAGACAATTTCAATGCCGGCTTATCCAAAGATGCCTATAAAATCATGTTATGTTGTAACAAGTTGGAGAAGAAGCACATTTGGCTGGAAAATGAACTCTAATTGGATAAAGCAATGTCTAAGAATTTGTTTAAGCATGCACACAAAAGTCTTTTAGCAACACCTGGCAACTTCAGTCACCGATTCAGACCCAATGCATAAGACGCCACAGCTCAATCGGTTCTTCGGTTAATCAAACATGCTAGCATAGATATTATCCATCTAGCTAGCTAACCTTGTTACATCTTATTCAAGCTAACATCATTGGCTAAAGTGCATTCGAGACGTTTGACTGCACTGAGAGGAAACACGGGTGTGACGGATACAATGACCTCATGCTGCTGCATTAGCATGATGTCATCAGATTTGTAGGCCTGTAATACAGAGAGCTGTGGGAATAAATGCTGAATGGAATCAAAGAGATTCAAAGGAGGGGGGGGGGGGGGGGGGGGGGCTCGGTTAAGGAAAGTGAGTAGGGATGGGTTTGAAGAGGAAAAGAAAGAGTTTAATAAAGAGGATATTAGTGTGTGTAATAGAGAAGGAGGAGGTGTAATATGGAATTATAGGTAAAAAGAAAGAGAGAGGGAGAGAGAGAGAGAGAGGGAGAGAAAGAGAGAGAGAGAGAGAGGGAGAGGCCTGACCCTCTTTGTCACACACCAGCAATCTCCACTTTAGCCGTCAATGGAAATCTAATTGGGCGAAAAGCGATCAATGGAAAGTAAATTGGTTTTTCTATAAAAGTAGGCAGGAGCCTCACCATCTGCAGTGATGATCTGCAGCACCGCCATCTTTAGATCTAAGAGACAGACAGACAGACAGACAGACAGGCAGATGGACAGACATTCAGGCAGACAGACAGACAGACAGACAGATAGGCAGACGGACAGACATACAGGCAGACAGACAGACAGACAGACAGGTAGACAGACAGGCAGGCAGACAAGCAGATTAACAGACAGACAGGAAGATAGACAAAGGAATCGGTCAATTTGAAAGATTAATAATAAATAATAATAATAATAATAATAATAATAATAATAATAATAATAATAACAATAATTGTTATTATTATTATTATTATTATTATTATTATTGTTATTATTATTTTAATCATCGCTCTTGTTAGTAGTAATTTATACATTTATTTATTTATTATTAATTGCATCTCTTTTATTATTTATTTGTAAATGATGTCATGTGGCAATTAAAGAAGAGATGTCTTATGTGGTAATTCTATCTGTCTGCTGTATTAGCATATATGTGTGTGTGTGTGTGTGTGTGTGTGTGTGTGTGTGTGTGTGTGTGTGTGTGTGTGTGTGTGTGTGTGTGAGAAAAAGTGAAAGGGCTGGAGTGGATTAGCTGGATCATGTTTTGATAATCCCGGGGATCTGAACACACACTCACACACACACACACACACACACACATACACATATAAATCCACAGCAGTGCTTGCATATGTAGAGAGCAGGTGAAGCAAAATCTCTATGAAAGATGAAAGAAAGTGACAAAATATGCTGCACATTTTGTTTTAAATGAGAGAGGGGGGGGGTGTTTGTGATTTACTTTGCTTTTATCAGTTTTATCAGCATCTTGTAATGGCGCTGTTGTGTGTGTGTGTGTGTGTGTGTGTGTGTGTGTGTGTGTGTGTGTGTGTATAGACAGTGCTCTTGTGATCGAACATTCATCACATTGACACAGTTAAATACTGCAGCAGTCAGCTCCTCCTTTCTCTCTCCCTCTCTCTCTCCCGCTCTCTCTCTCTCTGACACACACACACACATGCGCGCGCGCGCACACACACACACACACACACACACACACCCTGGTAGTCATCTTGGATCACTTATTTCACTTTTTTGCACAACAAAGAGAAAAAGGGTCACCACAATTCACCAAAAGGAAAAATGTAATTTAATCCTCTGATAGCGAAGTGAATTCAGTGCTCCAGGCTGTGAGTGAGAAACATGACGACAGAGTGAAACATGGTGTGGTATAATCAAATGAGACATGGTGTGGTATGTTATGATGTAATGAGACATGGTGTTGTATGTTATGATGTAATTAGACATGGTGTGGTATATAATGAGACATGGTGTGGTATATTATGATGTAATGAGACATGGTGTGGTATATAATGAGACATGGTGTGGTATATTATGATGTAATGAGACATGGTGTGGTATGTTATGATGTAATGAGACATGGTGTGGTATATTTTGATGTAATGAGACATGGTGTGGTATGTAATGAGACATGGTGTGGTATATTATGATGTAATGAGACATGGTGTGGTATATTATGATGTAATGAGACATGGTGTGGTATGGTATGATGTAATGAGACATGGTGTGGTATATTATGATGTAAGGAGACATGGTGTGGTATATTATGATGTAAGGAGACATGGTGTGGTATATTATGATGTAATCGGACATGGTGTGGTATATTATGATGTAATCGGACATGGTGTGGTATATTATGATGTAATGAGACATGGTGTGGTATATTATGATGTAATGGGACATGGTGTGGTATATTATGATGTAATGGGACATGGTGTGGTATATTATGATGTAATCGGACATGGTGTGGTATATTATGATGTAATGAGACATGGTGTGGTATATTATGATGTAATGGGACACGGTGTGGTATATTATGATGTAATGGGACATGGTGTGGTATATTATGATGTAATGGGACATAGTGTGGTATATTATGATGTAATCAGACATGACGTGATGTACTGAGATGTGGTGTAATGTGCTGAGGCACGCTGAGGCATAGTGTGAGGTAATTGGACGTTGTGAGACATTGGTAAGACATAGTGAGACATGGGGTAACGTGAAATGATGTAATGAAGTATGGTGTGATGTAATGAGATGTCACCTGGTGTTATGTAGTGTGGAGTGGTGATAAGTTGTAAGATGTGTGAGATGTGGTGAGACGTTGTGTGATTAACAGATCCTTTTATCCACATCTTTATTGTTCTTCTACTCCAATGGGTCAGGAGGCGGGGCTTGTGACCTTTGGCTGCCAACCTCCGAGCTTTTTATCCCTGTTACCCCTTGTCAAGAAGGTGTGGTGTAAACTTCCTCAGTGCTACTTCCTCTATCAAGTGTGTCTTTCATACACAGCATTGTGGAAGAACTAAATGTCCCACATTGAGATTAGATTCAAACAGGGTTTGAGTGAACATCTGGGGCAAAAATCAGCAAAATGTTGGGAGTAAAACCAGTTTTCCAGGCTTAAGCTGCTGTGGAACAGATGTCAGGGAATTAAGAGCCTACTACACACACACACACACACACACACACACAGTGTCAGGATCGATCACACACAGACAGGCAGGAGTCTAATCTGTGTAATGGAGTTTGGATAATGGGACTGAGAGAGGGAGGATGAGGAGGAGATGAGGAGGAAGATGAAGAAGAGCACACAGCATTGTTGCTTCCACAGGAAAAATCTTTTTTACTCAAACAATAAAAAAAAAAAGAACATTCAGTAAGCCGTCATAGTGTTTGTATTGACTGACAGCTGTAGGGATGATTGTACAGGTCGATGTGGCAGTGTGTGAACAGCTTACCAGGTCAGCAAAATTTCACTTTCCCAAACACCTAACAATGGGCGTGTTTTAGTTTTGAATTGGATCTGGAAGTTCATATTCAAAGATCTTACATTTTTTTCGGATTGGAGACGTATGATATCATGTCTCGGAGGCTGGAGTTGCTGGTGTAGTCTCTTTAAACTTTCACTTGAGTAAAAGTACAAAATGATTTGACTCAAAATGTACCTGAGTATCCAAAGAACTATGATTTATTACGTCTATAATGTTCCTATTATCATTTTTATCACAAGACTTTTCTTAATCAACTCAGTTAATGTGATAAGACTTACTTTTAGCACATTGATCTATCAACAGAATGATATTAATGAGTCAAACACTGATTAGTGTTATATGGTGTCATATAGTGTTATGTATTGTGGTGTGGTGTGTGAAGTGTGATAATGAGTTCCTCAAAATCAATATTCCTCTATACCAATGCGTCAGGAAGCCGATCTTGTGTCCCTGTCCGTTACCTTTGACTTTGTCGACCTCGGAGCTTTCTAGACTTGCTCCTCCCTGTGAAGACGGTGTTTGGGGAATTCTGAAATTTGGCTGTTATATTGGAGAGAAGTGTAATTGAGATCGATGAGGGGCGAAACTTTTCTCTCAGAACAGAACCTGAGCGTCAGCTCTTTGTGGGCCGGCTGTGTATTAGCTCGCTGAAACCCGAGGGGAGAGCGATGGGAAAGCCCTAACTTTGTCGGCTTCGTCATTGCTTTGCTCGCCGATCGCTCACCCGCTAAATTGCTTTATCCGCGAACTACTCCAGCAGCCAAGTTTACGTCAATAACCTTCAGAGATGGGTTTTATTGACGGCCGAGCGCTGGCTTCCAGCGGAGTCGTTTTAGCTTTGACGCGAGGTCACCGTGCCTCCTGCTTCACTAAACACCCTGAAACACCAGAGCTTACATATGGAGAACGTTCTGGAACATCACAAAGGGTTGGCTTTTGTAGGCCCTGAACAATCAGGTGTTTTGTCTGAAGAAATTATGGAATTAGGGAGAAATTCACAATAATACAAGATAAATATATTCTTATTCTGAATTTATGTTGATGATGAGTATTATTACTATTATTATTATTATTATTATTAATATTATTTTTATAATTATTATTCTTATTCTTATTCTTATTACTGTTGCTGTATTAAATTAAATAATAATTATAAATCCCCAACCAGCAATTATCTCACACTGACCTCAGTCTGACCCATAATATTTACATTCACACTGAATTCTCTTTTCCTTTTTTT
The DNA here is from genome assembly GCA_024362625.1 of Silurus asotus. NCBI lineage: Eukaryota > Metazoa > Chordata > Actinopteri > Siluriformes > Siluridae > Silurus > Silurus asotus. Next base: position 3,797,570 of record MU551630.1, read on the forward strand.
TTTATTTTGCTTTGTGTGGGGTTTTTTTTTGCATTGTGTGCTTGGTGTGTGTGTGTGTGTCTGTGTCTGTGTGTGGTGTGTGCTGATATACACTCAGCCTGTAAGAGGAACATCTCATGATCAGACTGTATATAATTTTATAATGTAAAATTACAGTAATATACTGTATTACGGTTTATTGTTGTGTTCGCCATCTTTCTTTAAATCTCTCTCTCTCTCTCTTTTTCTCTCTCTCTCTCTCTCTCTCTCTCTCTCTCTCTCTCTCTCTCTCTCTATCTATCTCTTTTTCTTCAGTGAAGGAAAATGCCACATTCTATAAACATCTGTGTATATATTTGTGTTGTAGCTGTTTGAAAAAGAAGAAACATACATGTACTGTATGAGGGTGTGATGGGAAGGTGTGCACATACTTCTAGTTATGTCATTTGTTAGTTTTCAATTTCTCGTTTCCTCCTTCCTCCCCTCTTCTTTTCCTTTCTAGCGTCATTTCAATAATCCTTCTTTCAGTCCTTTAATCCTTTCTTCCTTCCTTCTTTGCTTCATTTTCCCCTTCTGTACCACCTCCTTTTTCTTCATTCCCTCTTTACACCGTTCTATACTTCTTTCATTTCCTCCCTTCCATCATTCCTTCCTTTCTTCCCTTTCCCTTCTTCTCTAGCTTGCTTTTTTTCCATTCTTTATTTCTGTCTTCCTTCCTTTAATTTTTCAATCTTTCCTTCCTTTATTTTTTGTTCCCTACCTTTTCCCTTTTTTCCTTCTTTTCCTTCTTTGTATTTTCCCTCCCTCCTTTCTTCCTTGCCCCTTCCTTCCTTACATCTTTCCTTCATTAATTCATTCCTAGCTTCATTCAATTTCTTCAGTTCTTCACTCCTCCCTTCCTTCTTTCCTTTCAGCCCACATTCCTTCATTCATTAATTTCTATATTCCTTCCTTTATTCCATCCTCCTTTCCTTTCTAGCTTGCTTTCTTTCATCTTTCCTTCCTTCCTTCATTTTTTCCTTCCTTCCATCCTTTCTTAATATTGTAATCTGCACTTTCTGGCTTCCTGATTCTCATCTTTACTACCTCCTCTCGCTTTGTCCTCTTCTTTCCTTTCTTCTTTCCTCTCTTCATTTTTACCTCCCATTTTCTTTCAGTCCCTTCCATCTTCCTTTCCTCCTTCCTTCCTTTCCATTTTTCCTTCCCTTATCCCTTCTTTTCTAGCTTTATTCTTTCCTTCCTCTCTCCTGTCCTTACTAGCTTTCTTTCATTCCTCCTTAATTTCCTTGTTTCTTTCCCATTTTTCATTCTTTCTTCCTTACCCCTTTCTTCTTCCTTCCTCCTTTCTTCTACCTGTTTATTGCACTAAGATTCTCCTCAGCATGGCTTTTAATGAAAAAGACAAAAGACAAGCTGATCAAGCAGAAATGAGGGTGTAGAGACTCCTTACAGTCTATTTTTTCAGCTTTTGTCTTTCTCTCATGTTCACACACACACACACACACACACACACACACACACACACACACACACACACACACACAGCTAAGCAGTGTGGATCGATAACTGCGTGTCAGGGCATTTCACCGTGTCAGTCGGCTCTTTACTCGACTCCAGCCGCTTTGCTGAGTGGACATAAAGCCACATTGACAGACTGAGAGATGGAGTGTGGAGTGTGTGTGTGACAGAAAAAGAGTGTGTGTGAGAGAGAGAAAGAGAGAGAGAGAGAGAGAGAGAGAGAGAGAGAGAGAGAGAGATAGAGAAAAATTCTCTATCAAGTTCCTTTCCCATTTCATTCAGCCTCTCCAGCAGCTGGGAGAAAATGGAAAAAAACAGGAGGAAGAAATGGAAGGAATCATGAGATCAAGAGAAAAGTATGCTGAAAAAGTGAGATAGAGACAGAGAGATAGATAATAGACAGACATGTAATTCATTGTGAGTGTAACTTTTACCTCAGCAGGAAATAGAGCTCTTTTTATATATATATATATATATATATGATGTGGTATAAAAAGGTTTCGAGACCAATAGCTGTTAACTGGTGCTATTCTGACTACGTCTGCAATTTCACGGACAGCACGTTACAAAAAGTAAACATGAAGTTTTGCATGAAACTGGACAAATCTGCAACAAAGACGTTTGACACGACATACGCTTGAGATAAGGCTATGCTACAACTAGTGATTCGAGGTGTTTCGTATGGCATGTGGTCTTTAAGAATGAAAGAACATCACTGGAAGGCAATGAGTAACCAGGAAGACCTTCAAATTCAACATTAGGCAACTTGTGCATGATGATAGTCGAATAACGATCCACCTGATCTCACTTCCTCACCCGTCCTGCTCGGCTTCTGTGGACTTCCCGATGAAGATCCAGCTTAAAGTTCATCATTGTGACGGCATTGTGGAGATCCGGCGTGAATCGCAGAAGGTGCTAAGTAAAGAAAGGGCAGATTCCAGGAGTGTCAGGAATGCTGGGAATGTTGTAGTGCTGTGCAGGGGGACTATTTTAAAGCTGAAGATTATTTAAGTACTTGTGAACAGAGCTAGTCTTGAAACTTTTTGACATCACTTTGTTTATCATGTCATGTAGCACGCCCGGGATTTTTCTCCAAGTATACCCAGAAACTAAAACTTTAGAGCCTATGGTTATTTGTTGTTGTTGTTGTTTTTCACGATACCACGCTGTAATTGAATCGCTCAGAAAGGGAAAAGTTTATAACCCTCATGGAATCTTAGAATCTAGCTACGCAAAAAAATCAACAAACCATACGTACGGAACACACGTTTTTGAAACCAGCTCAAAACCCAGAGCACTTCCTGTACTATAATACAAGCCAGACTCTCATTTCTTTCCCGTTCCTCGCGGCATTAAACACAATAATGTTGTGGATAGCTAGCGGACCTTAATAGCTGTGCGTGGAGCTCTGGACCGCATCGACACTCCTGAATATAATCGTTCTGTTTAACACCAATCCCTGTGCAATCGTTCACATGCCTTATGAATGTAAGGCCTGAGTATACAGGCTTGGTTTCCCAGGAAGGGCATTTTCAGCCGTTTGTTTGTGAGTTTATAATTTATTACACCTTTTATTGGTTTTATAATTCCATAGCTTTAGAGTAAAATTGTAATATTAAAAGTGAAACTATTTGAGGGTTAGGATATCTGTACCAAACATCCTTGATGTACACCTTTGCGGGAATCCAAAGTGAGTGTGGTTTGTCTGGAGCTTGTTTGACTTTTTTTGAGCAAGACGATCTGCGTACTGCATCTATTTTTGAGACCTGTTGCAGCAATTTAATTATATATTCTTAGTTTGAACACAGTGTCTTTTGGAATTGCGGTTGTAAATGATATAATTGTACAGATAAAGATTGTATATGCACTGGAACATTTAAAGAAATTGTTGCAAGCGAGAAGAAGAAGAGTTGGATTCTGTATTATATCTATTAATTGTCACTTTTCACAAGTTTACTCCACAGTCCTCGCTGGCATCTGACCACCTACTGGAATAAGAAAGAGTCCGTTAATTGGCTGCCACAAACCCCACACATGTGTAGACAATCACTCATCACCCACTCGATCTCTGTGACTCAACCTCCCCCTTAGACAATCTCTAAATGTCCAGAGAATTCTTGACTCCACCAGTTGGCACATCCTCTGGGGTGGAGCAACTCTCTTTCCTTTCGAAGATGAACTTGGTTGCAGTGAGCCTGACTAGATTATGCTTATGTTAAATTTGTAAGAATTAGGCTGCAGAAGCATGCACACTTATATTAAATCCCGGCTTGAGCAAGGATCAGTAGGCACAGTTCTGTAAAGACCTTTTTAAAAACTACCAGTAGACTCAGGAAGCCGTGCAGATTTCATACATGTCTGTTTATATGCATCACATTCATTATTTTTTTAAACATAATTTTTTATTCAACTTGGACGTCCCAGAGTGTACCTGAAGGCTGACCACCTTAATTTGATCGAGGCTACACAACGACACAAGCTTTTTAATATACAAGCATCTGCAAATGTGTAGTTCCTTCATGGTTCCCTCTTGGTACAGGAGTATCCCCTGGTCCTCTGTGGGCAAATGGACTGGAGTGCCTCTGCCCTGGTACAGTGGTATTCTTCTCATGGTAGTGGTAAACTACTCCTAATTTGACCACTGACTGCAAGTTCTTGTTACAATTTGGACATTTTATTCAGGTGTACCGAGGAAGAGCTTGTCCACATTCTTAGAGTGGGACCCCCAGGCTCAATAAGCTGTGCAGCTTAGAGATAAATCTGGTTATCTAAAAAAGTGGCACATGCTGGAACAGCTGGCACCTGCCAGAGTGTAGCTTGAGAATGAGCACCTGGGTCTGGTTCAAACTCGCTGTGCTCGGACTCTGTCCAGGTGGACCAGACAGGTGGAATCTGGGAGGGAATCCATCGGTTGCTCAGATGTGGCTTAATTAGCGTGGCCACTTTAATGTTTAGTGAAAATAGGCCTGGGTGAGGTCTGTAGATGTTCCTGCAGCCCTTCAGTTAACTTCATGCATCAGAGGAACTCTTCTTACCCTTTTATTACCCATTATTAAACTGGACTAAGCTTCTTTATTGATTTCTGCTTCGAGTGACAATGTCTATAGGATCCTAATTCCTCCTAGAAGCATGAAATGGCAGCAAATGCTATTAGCTTTACATTTACAGTATTTAGTGGACGCCTTTAACCATAGCAACTTACAATAATCTAATTCATACAACTAAGCAGTTCAAAATTCAAGATTTTTGATTTGTCACTAACCTCGTTATGTACACAATAAAAGTTGCAGTGAAATGAAAACCCGATTGGCTGCTCAGAAAATTGTGTGTTAAGAATAAATATAAAATATGAGAAAATTATATAGAAAATAGATAGTAATAATTATAAATGAGAGGGAGGGCAGTGGAGTGGTGCGGTTGCAGGGAGAAGAGGTGGAGAAGGTGGAGGAGTTCAGGTACCTGGGAAAGTAATGTAATGTGCAAAGTAATGGAGAGTGTGTTAGAGAAGTGAAGAAAAGAGTGCAGGCAGGGTGGAGTGGGTGGAGAAGAGTGATAGCAGGAGTGATTTGTGATAGAAAGGGAAGAGAGATTGAAAGGGAAAGTTTATAGGACTGTGGTGAGACCTGAGATGTTGTATGGATTAGAGACAGTGGCATTAAGTAAAAGACAGGAGGTGGAGCTGGAGGTAGCAGAGCTGAAGATGTTAAGGTTTTCGTTGATGAAGATGGACAGGATTAGAAACGAGTTTATTAGTGGAACAGCACATGTAAGAGGTTTTGGAGACAAGGTGAGGGAGGTGAGATTGAGATGGTTTGGACATGTGCAGAGGAGGAACATGGGGTATATCAGTAGGAGAATGCTGAGGATGGAGCCACCAGGAAGGAGGAAAAGAGGAAGACCAAGGAGGAGGTTTATGGATGTGGTGAGGGAAGACAGGCAGGTAGTTGGATTGAAAGAGGCAGATGTAGAGGACAGGGGGGTATTTAGACAGATGATCTGCTGTGGCGCCCCCTAATGGGAGAAGCAAAACGAAGAAGATACTAGATACTATTAAGTGGTGGAAAAAATAGCGCAAATATTATTTGTATGTGCAAAAGTCAAGTACAATTTGTGTGCAATGTAATGGGGAGTGACAATAACAAACCAAAAACAAAAAAAAAGAGGGAACTGTAAACAAGAGTGTACTTGTAAATAAACACAAAATGTAAACACAAAAAGTTTTGCGAAACAGCATGGAAACAGTTTTATATAGTTATAATAAATTAATAATTTTAAATGGATTGTTCTGAAGACATGGATGTGTGTGTATTGAGTGTGTGTATGAGTTCAGATTTGTTTAAGTTCAGTAACACACAATTGAGTGTGTGTGTAAGTTTAAAGTTCCAGTTCAGTTCTGTGTGTTGAGGAGTCTGCTGGCTTGAGGGGAAAAATCTGTTGCACAGTCTGGATGTGAGGCCCGAATGCTTCGGAACCTCTTCCCTGATGCTAGGAGAGTGAAGAGTGTGTGTGAGGGGTGTATGGTGTCGTCCACAATGCAATTAGCTCTGCAGATGCAGCATGCGGTGCAAAGGTCTGTGATAGAGGGGAGAGAGACTCCAATCATCTTCTCAGCCGTCCTCACTGTCACCTGTAGGGTCCTACATAGATGTTAGTTTTTAGTTCAGTGGTTAAGAAGTTGGACTTCTGATCAAAAACAGATCATGAGTTTAAACCCCATCACCCAGCTGATGTTCCTGGACTCTTTAGTGGGGCCCTTAACCCTCATCTGTTCAGTTGTATGATCTGGAGACAGGGTCCATGCCCTTTTATAGGCATTGTTTGGAATCACAGGTTCTTTGAGGTCTTTGTGTTAGCTTTAACTACTTTGACAGAGATTGCAGCTATATACAGTGCCAGAATTCTGTGTGTGTGTGTGTGTGTGTGTGTGTGTGTGTGTGTGTGTGTGTGTGTGTGTGTGTGTGAGAGAGATCCAGCTATTGTGAGTTTAAGGTTCACAGTAAGTGCAGTAGATTAGAGCACTCTGTGCCTTTTCCTGTCTCTGCTCTTACACTTTAATGTGTGTGAATGAATCCTGAGTGCTGGAGCGCCGACGGGGGGTTTCAATAGACAAACCACCGCAGTCATCTCACACTCTACTCGCTCGGATACCTCACACAAACACACACGGTGTCGGAATCACACTGGGGCTCTCCACCTGGCGCCTCTTAAACACACACACACACACACACACACACACACATACTCACACAGACATACGAGAGGCAACCACCCATAATGCTAACAACATGAAAGGGAAATAAATGTATTTATGTCTCAGTATTTTAACCAAGCAAATTGCTTTAACTGTATTTTGTGTGTGTGTGCAAGCCAACTGTATGTGTGTGTGTGTGTGTGTGTGTGTGTGTGTGTGTGTGTGTGTGTGTGTATATATGTGTGTGTATGACAGGGATAATGAGAAGTGCTGCTCTAATTGCTGCGTCTTTCACACTCTTCTCCACTTGAGATGCTCTGGGGGAATGATGAAAGGATTAGAAGAGGATGGAGAGTGAGAGAGAGAGAGAGAGAGAGAGAGAGAGAGAGAGAGAGAGAGAGAGAGATATATTAGACTGCACTGTGCATGCCTGGCATCATGTTAAGCATGACCTCAGGTCAACCCTCCACTTGTCCCTCCCTGGGGGTGTGTGTCCTCTCTCTTGTGTCTGATCTTGTGTCACATTCTGCAATAATTCAAATAATTGTGAATAACATTGAATATTATATTAATACTGTATTATTTGTTTATTCTACATTTATATTTATATTTTACATATTTTATCAATGTTGAAACCACACACGCGCGCACACACACACACACACACACACACACACATATATATATATATATAAACAAAAATTGGATGGATGGATGGATGGATGGATAAATAGATAGATAGACAGACAGATAGATAGATAGATAGATAGATAGATAGATAGATAGATAGATAGATAGATAGATAGATAGATAGATAGATAGATAGATAGATAGATAGATATGATTTAAAGATGGCCGCTGGTCAGGAACGTGTTGATGTTGCTGTGTGGAGTAGAGTCTGAGCCGGCGGTGTGTGAGACTGAAGTGGTAATGACCGTGTGTAGTTACGGTTTGCTGCATGCTGCTCAATTAGCTCTGTTTTCCTCTCATCTGTACCATCAGGCGATCAAACGAAGACCCGGTTCACGTGGCTCTATGATCCGAAAATGAGCTTTTTCTCATCCCATGTGTGTGTGTGTGTGTGTGTGTGTGTGTGTGTGTGTGTGTGTGTGTGTGTGTGTGTGTGTGTTCTTCTGTCATAAAGCTGAGAAACGTGTTCAGTATCAGTATCACGGTGTTACAGAACTGCCCGGTGAAGTTCTCCCGGGACTCATTAACTCAGCTGGGAATTACGCCACATTGGATAATAGCGCATCAGATTGAAGCTCTAATTGACTGAATGTGGACCTTGGTTTTATTTTGTTCTTGTTTTCTTGTTGAAATGTTGATGAGGATAAAGTCAATAAACACAGCAGAATGAGCTGTAGATGGGATATTTTATTCCCTGGGGCTCAGTACTATTAAACTAGAGTTAGCTGCTATTTCTTCCATTTATTATTCGCAAATTATTTTTGTATGTACAAATTAATAAAAAACAAAATCCACACTTAAATGTTTAATGGACAGTGTTTGGTACAGCTTTTGTGATCCTTGACTATTTCTAATAGGTGTCCACAAACGTCCGGCCATTTAAAGCTTTCATCTTGATTACTAAATTTGGGAAAATAAAGCGTGTGAATATACAGTTTAATCCCACAATGCCTTGCAAAACCCCTTCTATAAATCACCCATAGTGAACTGACAAAATCAAAAGAGTTTCCAGCCATCCCATAATAAGTGGGTCTCAGATGGGTGATAGACATGCCACTTTTGTCCGGCGACAGCGACGTGACAGGCGAAGACTGACAGTGATGAAAACACAGAGAGAAAAAAGAAAGAGTGTATATATCACTGCTTTTTGATGACCCGTCACCAGCACCATGGCAACAGGCCGAGCGGTAACTATGGGGTGTTTTTGGCGTTTGAATAATTTAGCATGTGTGTTTATGTAGCAGTGAGGAAGATGAAAGGGTCAGACTTTTCCCCTGACTTCCTATGCGCAACGATGATGATGCTCCCTATCTAGTGCACTCCATGTGACCTCACACATCATCACGTCCTTTATCCCCTCAGCTGCTCGCCCACACGAGATCACAGGTTGTGAAAACGCGAGGCTGTAACGTTTCTGTAACGTTTTATTTACAGTTCAGTAAAGTTTTTTTACAACAGTCCCAGAAAAGAAACATCATTATGATTGTTATTGAGGCAACTAAAGAGTAAGAACTGCTTTGTGCAAAGGATTAAAGTGGACACCTCGGGATTTTTCAGGATTAAGGTGGACGTCTCGGGATTTCTTTTAGGGTTAAGGTGGACATTTCTGGAATTTTTTGTGAACATTTCTGCTCTTAATGTGGACATTTTAGAATTTTTTTGTGGACATTTCATGATTTAGATGGTAGACATGATTTAGGATTTTAAGATGGACATTTCAGGA
>MU551630.1:3811670-3818375 GCA_024362625.1 Silurus asotus
ACGCCCGCGGCTCCGCAGAGTTCAGTGGTCTCGGTTTTAGAGCACATATTTTTTTTGTGTTTTTTGCGTTTTAAAGCCCAGTTTTAGCTCTTGTCTGGTCGTCAACGGACACTAAAAAAGAGTTCATCCGACTCCGTCCTCCAATACCCACAGTGGCGCTCATCCACGCGCTTGCCGTATACAGGTATACTGTGCAGTTTATACAGTACCCTACCGTAAATTGCTCTGATTTTCAAAATTATTGACTGTAACTTGTAAGATTTATAACCTGGATTTATATATTATATATTTATATATATAAACTTGGAGCCACAATTGGATACGTGTTATTGGATGCAGTAGCATGACATTTTCCCTTCGCTTGAACTTGGATGCCCCTGTGCACAAAGCAGCTTCATGAAGATATGCTTTGTATAGTTTGGAGTGGAAGATCTCCTGCTATAGCGCTCTGAACTCAACCCTACTGAACCCAGGCTTCCTGTCCTACGTAAATAAGAGAACAGGATATTACTGTAGAACAGCAAAATGAAGACAGAATGTGGATGTTTAAAAAGCAATTTTATAATCAGTTGTCAATAATTATTTCATTTTCCAGCCACATACTGTATAATCAGGTGTCAGGTGTCCCGATACTTTTGTCACGCCGTGTATAATAAAAGAATGAAATCGGATCAAATGTGAGGATGTGGGAAGATTTTGGTCGGCGGCTAGCAGGCCACTTAATAATCTCTTCAGCGCTCGATATCGGCTTTGTTCAGGTTTCCAAATCGTTACGCCAAATCACAGTGAAAATCTGGTGTCAAGCCCTCACATGGGACTGCAAACAAGCTCTAACGGCTTTACTATCGAACCCGGTCTACTACACAGGTCCGAGTCTGGTTTAAAAGAAAAACAATAAAAAAAGCGCTGTAATGTGACTGCACCATAAACACCAGTTTCTCATTCAGGGATGCAGCAGCATTATCATTCATCTCTCTGTCATCTACGTCTCTTTCTTTTCCTTTTACTCTCCAATCGCTCTCTCTCTCTCTTTCTCCGCTCTTTCTCTCACCCTAATTTACTCCCCCCCTTTCTTTCCTTTCCTGCTCTCTCTGTAATTGTGGTTGTAAATCGTCCGGCTCCTGGACTTCCCTGTACTAAGCAGCCACTATTATGCAGGCTTTAGTCTGGAGCCTCCTGATTGCAGCTGTCATGGAGTGTTGATTCACAGCAGACTGTCACCCCCATCCATCCTTCCATCCTTCCATCCATCTATCTATCCATCCATCCATCCTTCCATCCATCCATCTATCCATTCATCCATCAGTGGCAGTAACAGGGGCTTTGACAGTAGCAGTGATGGTATGAAGGCAGTGGCAGTGACAGTAACAGTGATGGTAACAGTGCCAATGGCAGTGACAGTAGCAGTGACAGTAGCAGTGACAGTAGCAGTGACAGTAGCAGTGACAGTAGCAGTGGCAGTAGCAGTGACAGTAGCAGTGACAGTAGCAGTGGCAGTAGCAGTGAGAGTAGCAGTGGCAGTAGCAGTGACAGTAGCAGTGACAGTAGCAGTGGCAGTAGCAGTGACAGTAGCAGTGGCAGTAGCAGTGGCAGTAGCAGTGACAGTAGCAGTGACAGTAGCAGTGGCAGTAGCAGTGGCAGTAGCAGTGGCAGTAGCAGTGACAGTAGCAGTGACAGTAGCAGTGGCAGTAGCAGTGACAGTAGCAGTGACAGTAGCAGTGGCAGTAGCAGTGACAGTAGCAGTGACAGTAGCAGTGGCAGTAGCAGTGACAGTAGCAGTGACAGTAGCAGTGATCAGGGCTCCAGATTGCCACTAAAATGTAAAAAATTATAAATTGCGAGTAATATTTTTGCCAAGATCGCCACCTTCGACCACATAAATTTGCACGTTATGACCGGATAATCTGCATGTTGTGCATGTTCTGTGTCATTTGTTGACGTAATAAACAGAGACTCATGCGCCGTCTACGCTTGAGTTAAAGCGCAAAATTAACCAGACATTTAAATCAAAACTCACCTTCCTTCATCAGAAAAAAACATGTCGAAACTAAAAATATCAGACTTTTTAAACAGTCACCATTTTGTCCAACTCTTCCGCTGATGACACACCTGTTAGTAAAACTCAATGCTGCAGCTGTGGCAGCGTCGGAGAGAAAGAGAACGACAGACACACCGAGGACTATCTTTCTATGTCAGTCGGTAAAAACGAATAAAATTGCTGAGAGACATTTGAAAAACTACTTGGATTCAAGAGTTTTCATGGCTGAGGTTTGATCACGAGACGCAGAAAAACGTTTTGCGACTAAAGCGGGTAGAGAAACTGCGGGGGAAACTGATTTCATTACCTTAACAGATCATTTTCAAAAAAGAGACAGTAAGAAAACATGGCAATAGTCAAAAGCATAAAAACGCTCATGATCACATAATCGTGAAACGCGTGTCACAGAAAACAGCGTTAGAGCTCTCAGTGTCTCGTGCGTGCGGACTGTGTGACGAAAGAGAATGGAAAGAGGTAAAAATATAATTCGACACCGCCTACAGGATCGCTTCGGTTGCCAGGCCATGATGTAAAAAGATGGTACATGTAACACATGACAGGATGACTGGAAGTGTTTTACCTTTTTTAAAGTTCATTCTTGTGTGGCATTTAACATTACATTTCAGCACCTGGTGTTTTTCTCATAGAAGACAAAGGCTCCTTAATTGATTTTTTGTCTGGAGCCCTGAGTGATGGTAACGGTGCCAATGGCAGTAACAGTGGTTTTGACAGTAGCAGTGACTGTAATGGTAACAGTGCTAGTGGAGGTGCCAGTGGCTTTGGCAGTGACGGTAAAAGTGCCAGTGGCATTAACAGTGGCAGTAACAGTAACAGTGGCTTTGACAGTAGCAGTAATGGTAAAAGTGCCAGTGGCTTTGGCAGTGACAGTAACAGTGCCATTGGCAGTGACAGTGATGGTAACAGTTACGGTAACAATGTCAGTAGCAGTAACAGTGATGGTAACAGTTTTAGAGGCAATAAAAGTAACAGTGACTCCTCCTAGTAAGAAGCTAACTCTGTCTGCTAACTATCAAGTATAGGCTAATATATGCAACAGTGCTTCCAGCTAGCGGTATTGGTGTAATTTTTTTGATTTAATTAAATATTTTGGAAATTTATGACAGAGAATTTAACATTTATTTTGTCTCACTGTATTTCCTCATTTAATATATATATATTTTTGTTTGTTTGTTTGTTTTTTGTTTTTTTGGGGTTTTTTTGTTTACAATATTAGTACTCTTTATTTGCCCCTATAATAAATTATTTATTTATTTTCCGATAATTTTTTTTAGAAATCCTTTATATATATATATATATATAGATAGATAGATAGATAGATAGATAGATAGATAGATATTATTTTCTTGATTTCCAACACCATCTTATGGACAAAGTGGTGGAGAAAAGGTACCACCCCTAACCATGCGCTCATCTCCTGTCCAAACGTGTCATTTTTACACTCATGAGCCTCCTAAGGGAATCTGGAAAGGAACATTGAGAACCCTGCCTCCAGAATGTATCTGTTTTTCTTCATAAAGATGGACCAATCAATGAAGCCTATGCATAATTCAGTGCACTATAGGAGGAAAGCTGAACTGTCATAAATTATTATTTCATTTGATCGTTAGGGTCCAATCTATTTGAATTAGCTGACAACGTTATTCATCAGTGCGTGTATAAATATGCATGGCTTTCTATTTACAGAGCCCTAAATAAGCCGCCGCCGCCGCTACCGCCGCTGCCTCCGCGACTGAAAATGAATTTTCTGCGTGAAATATGAATTTTTTCTGCAAAATAATTCAGCAGGAAATGAGAGCGAGGCGAAGGCTAGCGTTTCCGCAGCCCGAGATCACGCTCGCACGTTCACGTGTCCTTGACACTTCGATTAAATTTCAAACCAATCTCTTAATTGCGTAGCTTTTCTGCAGTGTCGCTCTGAACATGCTGTAAATCTCCTGAGCTCAGTGTTTACTGACGTTTCACAGAATTGGGTTTTGAAAAAAGGGATTTTTATTTTCCGATTTTCATTTTTTAGATTACATATCGGCAGATTAGTCCCTGTGGGTTTTTTTTTTAATGCAAAACTAATGATGAAATTATGTTTAAAATCTAAATGTTTTATATTTTACAATCACTCATTGTAACTTTTTATCTTATGGTTTGACTTTGTGTTTTTTGGGTTTGTGAGACTTTTAACAACCCATATGTAAAATCATCAACCATCAGCTCAACTCATTCATAGTTTCATCCAATATTGTGGCTTCACTTCCAGAAGCATAGATAGAAAAGCAAAAGCAATAAGCGAGTGACAGGAAATAGACGTCCCACACATTTTTTTTTTTACAGTGTTATTTTGTGTACAGAATCTTTGGACATTCATTGCACAATAACCCTATCCTGCCCCCCCAACCCCACCATGACCACAACCCTGACCCCCCTGCCCTGCCCTGACCTGACCTGACCTGACCTTTCTTCCTAAGACAAAGAAATTCCATTTTAACTCCAATTTAGATTGGATGTTATGTTAAAGATCCAACTGAGCAGCTATGGGATTCAGGGTCTTACTTAGGAGCCCAGAAATGGCAGCTTGTTTTGGCTTGTATTTAAACTCATGACCTTTGGATCCAAAGTCCAATGCCAGCTTAAGAATTCAACGTAAAGCCCCATTTGTGACTCAAATATCTTCCTTAAGAGTCAACTATAAGTCAAATACTGTATGTGACTCTAAGTCAAATTAAAGTTTCGACTAGAACATTGAAGTCAAATGCTAGAATCAGCTCAACGATTCAAATGATATATTGTATCTGACCTTAATATCTGCCTTAATTATCCAAACTAACTTAATTATCCAAATGCAACAATGTGTCCAGCTTAAAGTGTCAACTCAAAGCCCCAAAAACTGTCAAATATCTATGTAAGATTCACCTTAAAGATTTGAGGGGTCAACTAAAGGATCCATTTCAAAAAGACAACTCAGAGATCCAAATCAAATGAAATATCTGACTCGAATATCTGAGTCTAATAAAAAATTCTAATCATATACTGTATCTGACTTTTATATCTGCCTTTAAGAGTCAGCTCGAAGATACAAATAGAAAAATGTCTGTAAATTGAATACCAGTCTCAAAATAGTCACCTTTATGATCCAAATCCAATAATGTATCAAGCTTAAAGAGTCAACTCAAAGCCCCCAAAAACGGTATCCGCCTCAAATATCTGCCCCCAAATATTTGCCTTGGTGTTAAACTTGAATATCCAAGTCAAATACTGTATTTATCTCAATGAGTCAAATCAAAGATTCGACTGAATCACTGAAGTCAAATACTTAAGTAAAAAAAATCCAGCCCCAATGTTTGCTGTCTAACTCATATTTCTGGTCTCCCATTCCCTCTTCCTCTTCTTTTCACTCGGCTAAATTTTACAGGAAGTGCAGGAGAGGAAGTAGTTTATGGATTATGCTAATCACTCTGTACAGCAGTTAGTGAAGTCTTCTTATTCCTGCTTTCATTACTGTTGAGTGGAAGTGCAGCAGCTGATAATGCTAATACTACTGCTATAGGTTTAACAGCGCATGCTCGATCCTCTGTCTTTACTGTTATAGCTTAGCCATGGGAGGTGTGGTGAAGGCATCTGCACTGCGGCGTGTGTGTGTGTGTGTGTGTGTGTGTGTGTGTGTGTCTTTGCACTAAAGTAATCATTAAGGGATTATAGCCCTTAAATAGGCAGCCTTGTTTACTCACTTCAGATCGTCAGTCAATCCTTCACTTACCAGATTAATTGAAATGCTTCTGATTGATCTTTTTTTTCTTCTAGCTTTTCGATCCCTTCTTCCTCCTCCCTCTTTTTTCTCTCTCTCTCGCTTTCTATCTCGAGATGAAAGAGAGACCAAGTTGAGGGAAGAGTGTCATACCTGCTGTGGAACCAGAGGAAGGAGTGCCTGGATGAGGGCAGAGAAAAAGATGAGTGTAGAAAAATGGGGATAAAGAAAGTTGAGGAAAGAAAAAAAAATAAATGGAGAAAAAAAAAGAAAGACAGAGATATAAAAAAGGGAGTATAAAAGATCTATAGAAAATGTAGAGAACAAAAAATAAATGATGAGAAAAAAACACGAGGGATGAAATGGAGAGAGAGGTGGATCCAAAGCTAGAAGAAGGAAAATAGTAATAGAGGGCATATAAGAAAGAAAGGAAGAAAGAAAGAAAGAAAGAAAGAAAGAAATGTTTGTATATTAGTTCAGTGTATACAGAGTGTGTATTTGGGCATATATTAGTGTCTACTTTTGTTTTTGTGTGTATTTGTGTATATCTGTGTGTATTTCATTTAATATTACTGTTAATTAATGTATATTAGTGTGTATTGGAGTGTTTAAGTGTGTAGAAGTGTATAATAATGTGCATCGGTGTGGATGTGTGAAATTGTGTGTGTGTGTGTGTGTGTGTTTGTGTAACAGTGTGTATTAGTGTGTGCAACAGTGTGAGAGTGTGTGTGTGTGTGTATAATAGTGTGTAACAGTGTGTGTAACAGTGTGTATTGTGTGTGTGTAATAGTGTGTATTTGTGTGTGTGTACGTGTAATAGTGTGTGTGTGTGTGTGTGTGTGTGTGTGTGTGTGTGTGTGTGTGTGTGTGTGTGTGTGTGTTATAGAAGGGTGGTGTGTGTGTGTGTGTG
>MU551630.1:3818419-3828419 GCA_024362625.1 Silurus asotus
TGTGTGTGTGTGTGTGTGTGTGTGTGTGTGTGTGTGTGTGTGTGTGTGTGTGTGTGTGTGTGTGTGTATTGGAGTAATAGAGGCTGTGGCTGGTTGGTGATGTAACAGTTATTAGCATCGCTGCAGACGAGCTGCTTGCGGCTGTTTATTGATGGAGCACATTAACCTGATGGGAAATGCCGCGTGCTGATTGCGTGCTGTAACGTCTCACCTCATGCATTTCACGTGACACGTCTGAATCTGCAATTCTGTCCACATGCACTAATTAAATGGAAAACCCTCGCAATTCATTCAACACGCTCGGTGTGTGATTTCAGCAGAAGATTAGTCTAGATGTGTTTGGGCGGATCGTAAGTACAGTCAGGAATTAACCCTAGCATGGATGAGTTTTAGCAGTAATGCTGCTGCTCCTGGATTCCTCTCAGTGTGATAAGCGTGATGATGGAGAAGCTCATCCTCTGGCTGAACACGTGGCCTGAAGCTGATAGCACCTCTACACTCGCTCCTCATTAAGCTCCTGAAACATCTCAAACCCAGAGCTAATGAACGCTGATATGAAGACCTTTCCTGTGAGGAGATGTTTATGGAACATTGATGGACGGCATCTCCAGTGTCAGTGTTTTGTCAATCAGCATTCTCAAGTTCAACATTTCTAGACTTTGTAGAAATGAGTGCAAGCGAAAACAGGAACAAACTTGTTTCCTGAAACTTACACAACATCAGTGCTAACTGCACTATATAAATAGGCAAAAACATATGACATCATTAGTATGATGTCATTACTGAAATAAATAAGAAACTAATTTGGGCAGCCTAGAACCATCCAAAGAACCCTTAAGGAGCAACCAGGAAATCCAACTACATCTAAAATGTTAACTGGATAATAATGATAGAAAATGAAGTGTTTAACACTGACGCAGTGTATAATAGAGTTCCTCATGGAGGGATAAACACACACACACACACACACACACACACACACAGACAGAAACCCACACATAGAAATAATCTCTTTCCCTCAACCAGATGAGTTTTCCTCACATCATTAGTCGCATCGCTAGCAGTACAAACTCCCACGATGGATTTGGAGCATCGGTGCTTCGCGAGCTGGAGTTCTGTTTTCCGGAATCTCACTCGGACCAGGATTATTAGCTTTAACACAAATTATCACGACAAACAAAATTGAAATAAATTGCAACGAACGTGGGGTTAAAAAAAAAAAAAGACAACGAAACCATAAACATGGAACTGCAGTAGCAAGGCGAAAAATAGTGTGTAGAAGTTATTGTGTAAAATTGTATATAAATGTGAAGATGTGTATATCGGTGTGTGTGTGTGTGTGTGTGTGTGTGTGTGTGTATTGTCCATATTTGTTACTATGAGTGTGTATGTGGGTGTATGTGTGTAATACTGTGTGTTACTGTGTATTTGTGTAATAGTGTGTCATTTTTATTAGCGAGAATATGTGGGTGTATATGATTTTGTATCTGTGTGTAAAAAAAGTGTGTGTGTGTGTGTGTGTGTGTGTGTGTGTGTGTCTGTGCATATATACTAATATGTATTTGTGACTATGTATGTTTGTATGTAAGATTGTGGATTCCTGTAGATTATTGTGTAATAGTATGTTACCCTATGTGTGTGTATGTGTGTGTGTGTGTGTGTGTGTGTGTGTGTGTGTGTGTGTGTGTGTGTGTGTGTGTGTGTGTGAACAATAGTGTGTATTTGTATTAGTTTACATGTGTGTATATTAGCATGTGTTTGTGTGAATTGTCTGTATGTGTGTAAGAGTGTGTATTCATCTTATTTGTGTGTGTGTGTGTGTGTGTGTGTGTGTGTGTGTGTGTGTGTTAGTATGTAATGTGTATCAGTATTATTTGTATTATTATTATAGTAGTATTATTAGTGTGTGTGGGGGGGGATATGAGTGTGTATTTGTGTGAGTGTGTGTAATAGTGTATAATAATATTTCAGACATGCCATTTTTTTGTAATGTTGCAACATTATGGAGCAAAAAGTGGTGCAAATTTCTATTTTTCGTGCATGTATATACAGTATATATATATATTGTAATAAGTGTAATAATAACCCTGAGTCTAAGCAGCACTTACTCACCTTCTTTCTTCTCTTCTTTGAGATGGGTTTTTGTGCTGTGTGGATCTTAGTGTGTGTGTGTGTGTGTGTGTGTTGCTTGTGTGATGATGCTTGTGGTCTCTCTCTCTCTCTCTCTCTCTCTCTCTCTCTCCCTCCCTGTGCCTTACACATTACACATTTCAAGGATTTAACATACGTCTGAAAGAGTCGGGGAATAAATGTGTCTGAGCGTCTCGTCTCTCCATCATCTGTCTCCTTGGACGGACGCAGCTGTCGGCCTGTAGCTCTGCCTGTCAGCGAGCCAAGTCTTTATAGACCAGCTTCATGTTGCCCTCGAGGCAAAAAGAAGAAATAAAAACTGGAGAATTGGCACTAGAAACGATTTGTGCATGTGTACTTTGTAATAAAGTTGGACAAAGAAATTCCCAATTTGACGAAATGTTTTTTTCCCCATTATTGTTTGTAAAAACAAATCCATGTAGGGATTTATTGTTTAGTTCAGAGAGAATGGTTCCACACTTTCTGGTCAGGCAAGTACCCATAAATTCCTTCACTGCATCTATAGTATTTTGTATGTGTTCGTCTGTAGATACCATCATCCAGTTCATTCAGCATTAAGGGTTCTACTAGGGATGAATACATTCTGAAATATTTTACAAATAGACAAATTAAAACTATTTTTTTTTCCATCAAGGGGATAAAATGTTTTTTTATTTTTTTATTTTAAATAAAAATCTTCTCTTGAATATAGTTGGATTTTGAGCCATCCGAAGAACCACTGCAGAAACCCTCTTTAATAGGAGATCGAATTGTCCATGTGGCCCATGAACCGTTATGGTTCTTCAGAAAAATGAAAGACATCTGATGGAAAAAAAAAAAGGGTAAGACAAAAATTAAAGAAGAGAAGAAAAGAAAAAAGAGATAGAAATTGGGAAATGAAACAAATCATTGCAGATTTGGAAGTGGTAGCTCGGTTTTTAAGATGTTGGACTTCTGGTCGGAAGGTTGTCAGGTCAAGTCCCACCACCATAAGAGACACTGGCCCTCAAAATGACATGTATCTGTTGAGCATCCAATTCCGAAATATGTCATTTTGGGCATCTTCTGGGAAGGCTTTCCATTAGATTTTGGAATGTGTGTGTGGATTTGTCAATTGAATCACAATTGAGGCCCTGCAGTGATGTTGGGGTGAGGGGGCCTGGTGTGCAGTCAGCATTCTAGTTTATCTTAAAGATGTCAATGGATTTAAGGTCAGGGTTTTGTGTGGGTCATGTGGGTTCTTTATCTTCTTCTTGAACTTTACTTTGAAACACGGACCTTGTCAAATTGAAATGTATTTGGCCCACGTACATTAGGGAGTTCAAATCCCATACCAAGCTGCCTCTCTTGGGCCCCTGAGTAAGGCCCTCAACCAAATGAGGTAAAAGTAAGTTACTCTGCCTTCAATTCAAATGCATTATTTTTAGAAAATTATAATTCTACAGGATACAAAGAAATTTCCTACAGTTGTTTACTTTTAAATTGGTGAGTTTGGAGAGGGCCACAAATGTGTGTGATGATCAGGTGTCCACAAGCGTTTTGCCACATATTATAGATTAATTCTTCATAAATTAAAAAAAAAATGGTACTGTATGTTTGGTTTATTTGTAAATAAAAAGCTTTAAATGTATAATAATTAACTCTCAGAATCGCTTCCTTGCTCAGAACACTTCATCGTACCTTTCTGTCACTCCTTATTACTCCTTACCCCCTAACAGCACAGATTCCCTGCATAAATAATGCACAAGCATGTCAAACCTCACATTCGGCTCTATGACAGTATCTACAGGTAAAGTCTACATTTAACCTATTTCTTGTCACAGTTCTGTTAGTATATTATCTCTTCTTCTCCAACACTGATCATTAATGGAAACAGGAAGAGTGGCAGCAATACTTGACACTCAGTCTTGCAAAGAGGAAAGAAAAAAAAAGAAAAACAACTTGGCAAAGTGACAGCAGACGGCAGTGCAAGTTGCATCAGGCGTCCTGAGACTCGCAGAATTATCTACAGAGAGAGTGATAAAAAAAATATGTGAGATTTACTGCATCATTAATGCACATCATCTGTCTGATGCTTGCACAACTGTGACAGAGTCAGCTTGTCATCCAGTTCATATAATCAGTGTCATATATAATCATATATACATATATACACACGTAGATATATTCTCGGGAATCCTCAACAGGACCGAATGTTCAGGAACATCAAGAATAATATTTCAAACTATGTTTTCATGTTTTCACTAACAAATACCATATAAATTAAAAATAATAATTATTGTATTACATTGACATAATGTCTAGATGAATTCACTAAGGGGAACCATAGGGGCTGCGGGGGTCCAAAGTGTGTTTTTTTTGAGTGCGTTCCAGGGAACCACTGTTTATAACTAAAAATATTTCATGACGATTAACCGCATGATTTTAATGATTTAACTCGCAATTAACCGCAACTTAATCGCACATTTGTATCTGTTCGAAATGTAAAAAAGTTTGTTTAAAGTGATTACGGTGTTTTGAAATAAGTAAATAATCAGGACCCCAAACAAAACTTTTGCTATGTTTCCACACGGACGGTTTTAATTTGCCGGATGTGTGCATCATGGTGGATTTTGCTGCTTAATTTGAGACTTGGCAAAAGTTATGAAAAACTAATTTTTTGTGGTGTTCATACTAATTAATTAATAATAATCACGGGTTAATAAAATGAGTGACTTTACAATTAATTTGCGTAATGCGTTATCGATAATAATATCTCTATAACCGACTCCGGTGTGATTCGTATCGCCATGTAAAGCCGACAATACCATACGTTAAAGATATATATAAAGCTACCGGCGTGATTTCGATTTGAATCAACACACAACGATTTGATTTAATGTGATGCAAAGGAGAGAAATATGATGCTCTGAAATTCAGTAAGGTGCAGACAGTTCACTTTTATTTCTTTGCTTCTGACAGACAGCAAATAATCAATTAAATTACAAGTAAGTGGCTTCTGACTTTTAATGCCTTTGTAGTGTAAAAAAAAAAAAGACAAAATAAAAACGAGACGTCCTTCTCCTGTTCTGTCAGACAGACAGACAGACAGATAGATAGATAGATAGATAGATAGATAGATAGATAGATAGATAGATAGATAGATAGATAGATAGACGATGAATGTCTTGTTGCTAAACTGTACACCATGTATATTGAGAGGGTGAAAGGTATGTATCTGTGGTTACAGGTGTGAAGATCAAGGTGTTTGACATCACGGCTGCTTTCGTTCCTCCTTCCTTCTGCCTTCTATCCTAATCCAATTAGGGACTGATTAAGCCGTGTCTAATGCAGTCAGAACCACGGCACGCTAATGCAGTAAAATCAGTTAAACCGGTTAGCGTAATTGGCAGGAGTTTGCGAACGGCAGGAGATTTGCTTTAAATTATTTATTTGCTTTAGCAGACGCCACTCTGTAATCCGCTGCGATTTCTCGCGATCCCATCACTTACGTCGTCTGTTCGCCAAGCAAATTGAGGTGCAGAGTGATGTTCAAGGATACGACATGAGTCGACATGTGCTAAAGTGTTGCGGTGGCATTGTGTAAAGCGTTTAACTCGGTAAGTTCATTGGGAAATTGGGAAATGTTACTACGGTTACAGTTTTTTACATTCATCTTAATTCAAGTTAAATTTCTATAGCGCTTTTTTACAATGGACATTGTCTCAAAGCAGCTTTACAAAACAAACATTTTGTGAACTATGTGTATTAATCCATTTATTTACTGCTTATGCAGCACATTTACTTACAATGGTGATTCAACTGACCACAAACCTACATGTTTAATGCGCTGAACAGCCTTCCAGCCAATCAGAACCAAGTATTCAGACAGACAATGGTACAAGTGTAAAATGTTAATTAGTATATAAATGTTTATTGTGGTTTCCGCCTGACACACAAAATTCCTTCCCAATAAGATCATCTTGTAAAACTCATCATTTTTACCTCACTTTTTATTTCATTTCAGCTAACTGGGAAGGGCAAAGTCCAACAATGTATATAGAAATAATTCCCTAAAGACTGTTTCCCAGTTTAAAGATTTTTATGAACATCTTGGATCTAAAAGATATTTGACCAGTCCTTAATTTGAGGGAGGCCATTAACCCTCTGTGCCCCACCACTCTCACCCCACCTTCCTACATCACTGGGATCTGTAAAGAAATAGCAATTTCCTTGTGAGATCAATAAAGTATTCTTGCAAAAATATATATGTTCCAGTTGTTATGTAGTGGAACTTTTAATGATAGTCATAAACAATCTGTGCTGAAAAATATAACTGTTGGATTACTCCAGTAGATCCTATAGAAAGAGCTTTTCTACTAGAACATTTGAGAAATCTTTCTACTGAAACTTATGGAGAACCATCAAATTGAGAAGAACTTGTTGCGATCTGTAGAGAAGATTTTAATGTAAGCTATAAACACTTTGTGTAGAACCGTACAAATGATGGGTTACTTCAGTAGATCCTTTAGAAAAAATACCATTCTGCAAGAACATTTAAGGAATTGTCTCAAATGTCTACAAAAGGTCTGAGGTTCTATATCATGTAGAACCATCAAACTGACTGTTTCCTGTTTTACCCAGTTGATGTCAAATATAAAATTCAGGAAGTTTAGGATGCATAAAAAACCCTTTGCAGAACTTCATCAGCACTCTGTAAACAACATGCTACTTTTGGAAAGGAACAAAAAGAAAAACACAACTAGCATGTGGACCGAACAGCATTTTAAATTAGCATTGTCTGTTTGTCCTGAGCCTCCGCTGAAAGTCAACTGTAATTACTCTGCTGCATTAGCAAACAAGCAGATGGTGCCCTGACCCGTTAATTCCACACATACAGTCCCCCCCACCACACACACACACACACACACACACACAAACACACAAACACACACACGTTTTTACTCTCACAAGTAACTCGGAAGCAACTCAAATCTTCTGCTGCTAATGTTAGCCAAAGTGATTGGTTAATCCGTGGACTTGGTTGTCTGACATGATCTCTTTCATTGCAAATTGCTAATGTAATTATGGGGCACTGTAAAACCTTGGAAATTAAGTTTTTGAAAGCCTCCCAAAAAAACCCTGGAAGCATTGCGTCTTAATCCTCGTATAACGCTCTGGTCAAAATGTATGTTGTTAATCGTTTACCATCAATGCGATGCTTTCGAATTTTGCATAAAGAGACATGTCCCAACAGGGGCTAGCGGAATTCTAACCAGCAAAGGGTTTTATTGTATTTAATACAACAAAAAAAACAGTAAGAAATATATAGAGTATCATACTAGGAGACCCAATTATTTTTCTCTTAAATTCAAAAAGGTATTTATAAATATTTTGTAAAAATAAATCCATGTTAATTTAAACTGTCGGAAAATGTCACAAAATGTTGATGCTTTTTGTTTTGCTGCATTTTGTTGTAAGAATGAAGGGTTTAGCATTGATGTAGCAAATTTGCTAAACATAACACAAGGAAATTATTTTGTAAAAAAAAAACATATAATAATTCAAAGACCAATGGCACCCAATTCATGAAGTTCATGTTAATTATGACAAATTTGTCTCACTCGGTTCTAATGCTTCCATGAAACTTCCACAGATGCTGTTCTTGCAATTCTTGCATACCTAAAGAACCACATAAAGGAGAACATGCCAGGGTTTAGTTCAAATAGATTCGAGTCTCCTTGGTAGCAGAGCATGACCACCTCCCTCAGATGCTCCTGGACCAGAGTGCAATTCTCATAAACCTGAAAAGTGTCTTAGAAAAGCGAATCAAGGAAACATTTTTGGCCAACTGAGGCACATCACATCACTACACTTTTCGACCAAAGAGAACATTCTAGAGTTCCATTCACACAGATGCCTGATTACTTGGTAGCAGACTGAGGCCACCTTCATCAAATGCTCCTGGACCTAAGTGTATTTTCCACACACCTGAAGAACAATATAGAAGAGAACATTCCAGGGTTCAGTCTACAGTGTACTTGGTAGCAGATTGAGACCTCACTCTTGGACTCTTGGATTCTTACATACCTGAAGAACCACATAGAAAAAAACAAGGCTTAGGGTAACGTATTTCGATTGGTTCTATTCCTCACTGACCCTTCAGTGGTTCTCTTCCCTCATTGATCAGTTTGCTGAGCCTGTGATGCTCACGCTTCTCTTCTTCAGAAGTTGAGCAGATAGAATAGCCGTCATAATCAATACTGTAAAGTACAGTATCTATAATCAATATCATACGACACTATGTGTCTATCGATACATCAGGTAAATAAATCATCTACACGTTTCATCAATTGTGTATAAATTTAAAAACTGTTAAAGCCTGAGTCAGAGCACTGCAGGGGTTTTCCTCATTCAGGGTCTTTGACTCAAGTTTCAGCTCAAAGATTTAGATGTATGAAGGTCAGTAAGTCACAATATATGGACAAAGATTGTGGACACCTGATAACTGGTATGTGTGTTTTGAATGTCTCACTTAACAATAAGTCCCCAAGTCAAATACATCCTTCCATCCATCCATTCATCCATCCATTCATCCATCCATCCATCCATCCATCCATCCATTCATCCATCCGTGTGGTGATACCGGTGCTTGAACCTCTGACCTTCTGATCAGTAACCCAGAGCCTCAGAATCACTTTTAAAGTTACTTAAAATCACCATAAAGTCTTGGATTTGGTCTTTTTATTACCTCATGTATGAAAACAACAATTTAGTGGCCTCACATTACCAAGCAGTGTCTTATGCAGTCTGCGAGCTCATATTCCCGGTTCTCCAGTTGCATGTTCTTTCCATTTCTTTGTAGGGTTCCAATCAGGGTCTCTCCTTTTTTTGGGGGGGGTTCTTATCAGGTTCTCTCCATGTATTTGTAGGGTTCTAATCAGGTTCTTTAAATGTCTTTTTGTAGAGTTCTAATCAGGTTCTTTAAATGTTTTTTTGTAGGGTTCAAATCAGGGTCT
This sequence comes from Silurus asotus, assembly GCA_024362625.1. Classification (NCBI taxonomy): domain Eukaryota; kingdom Metazoa; phylum Chordata; class Actinopteri; order Siluriformes; family Siluridae; genus Silurus; species Silurus asotus. The sequence continues at coordinate 3,827,548 of MU551630.1, forward strand.
CTCCATTTCTTTTTTTTTGGTTTCTTATCAGGTTCTCTCCATGTTTTTGTATGGTTCTAATCAGTTTCTCTCCATGCTATTGTGGGGTTCTTATCAGGTTCTTTCAATGTCTTTATAGGGTTCTTATTGGGTTCTTTTCCTCCCACTTCTCAAAGACATGCCTGTAATTTGATTGCTAATGTTATATGGTGTTGTGTGACAGACTGCAGGAGTGTATTCCCATCTCACGCCCAGGGGTTATGTCCTTTCCTTTAGCTTACGATGGATCTAAACGGAAAATCTCCCTGCTTTGCTTTATTACGGTGGAAATCTTGATCTCAGTGATAAGCTTGCACTTGATCGGCTCTCGTTTTCGGGGCGGCTGCGCTCGCGGAAGTGCTTTCTCCATCTTGTTCTCTTCATTGATTGTTTAATGTGCTCACTGTTTCATTTGTGATGGCTAATTTGCCGGATAAAGACCTTCCCACTGGCCCCAGGTCATCCTTTAAGTGGGCAGAACAGCACCAATTGTTTACCAAATTACCAGGGTGCCAACTCTACCACATGCCACGTGTATTTCTCCTTGGTTTATTTCTGTATTTGTTTTTTCTTCCACTGCGCTCAGCCGTAACAGCGGTATTGTTTGCATTAAGGATCTGGCCAGGGTAAATGGAGCTGTTTTCAATTAGTTTTCAAAGTGCTTATCCCATTAAAGATAATGACTTATTGATTTAATGACAGTGGTACTGTTGGTGTGAGGCTCATTGCTATCATGACTCTACTCTCTTTCCTACTTACTCAATTGCTTGCTCGCTTTCCTCACATTCTCCCACTCGCTTCACTCGTTCTCTGAGAACGACTGTTCAATTCTTCATAAAACTCGCAGTCATTTG
>MU551630.1:3838419-3851312 GCA_024362625.1 Silurus asotus
AAGGTCTCGAGTGGAAAATTGTCACAAATGCTTTGATAGCAAAGACAGACTGAAGACGGAGGGAAAAGGAAGAGCGATGTGTTAGCATTCATTTACATTTACATTTGCGGCATTTAGCAGACGTTACATGGAAGACAAGAGGTTGATAGTGTAAGTGTGAAACTTGTTTAGATGAAACTCAGGACATGAAGTGAGATCTCGCCTGACATAGATGCTCAAATCTCAGCATGATGAGGAACCTAGTGGACACAAAACGTTCACTTGACATTAGCATATGGTTTCTATTTGGGGGGTTTTATTCGTTTGTTGGGGGTTATGGAGGGCAAATTATAATCTTCCCAAATGGGTTTTTTTTTACCTGTAAACCAAATCCAACCTTTTCACAATGTTCTGGGAAGCAAAGTTAGCTGGGAAGCTTCTGAGTTTGGTATCTTGAGTTTCTGATCCAGGATGATCAAGAGATATTTGTTGCCTTATGCAAAGACAAGACTTTTAAATTTGATGCTAGTTTATGATGCAGGAATTTATGATCATGGAGAATCTGATCCATTAAGTTATGATCCAGGAAGTTATAATCCACAATATTGTGATCCAAGAGGTTATTATCCACTAAGTTATAATTCAGGAAGTTATGATTCATAAGTTATGATCCAGGAGGCTGTGATCCATGAAGTTATGATTCAAGAGACTGTGATTCAAGAGGTTATTTTCCATAAAGTTATGATCCAGGAGATTATGGTTGAGGAGGTTCTGATTATGGAGGTCTTGGTTTGGGAGTTTATGATTCATTAAGACATGATTAATAAGACTGTGACCAAGAAGGTTATGATCCATGAAGTTATGATTCAGGGGATTGTGATCCAAGAGGTCATGATCCATGAAGTTATGATCGGGGAGGTTATGATCTAGGGGACTTTGATCCACCGAGCTGCAATCCATGAGGTTATATTCCTGGAGTTCATTGAGAAGCAACTACAGCTTGTAACCATTTCTGAGAGAAGCACCTACATTTTCTTGTTCTGCATTTGGAAAAACATTGTGTTCTGATTGAAGCTCTTAAAGCAAAACCATCATGAGTGGAACAGGTTCTGCCCAACACACAGATAACACCATGAGTATAACGAAGCATGCTGGTGGTAGCATTGTGCACAAGGGCACGAATGAAGCTTGAAATACATATCAATATTTCTTTGTTGCATTTAGGCTGAAATATCGGTTCCAACAGGACAAGGAGCTCAAAAACCACAAAGGATTTGGAAAACACTTTAGAATCTTGGTCTTATATGTTAGAAGATCATTGTCCTTCTGAAATTGATGGTCTATAAGATATTGGCTACCTGCAATAAATGATTAGAATATTTTTGCTATGTTTTGTTGATGTTTTAGAAGATCTAGCCTATCTTGGCTGATGTGTTAGAAGATTTTAGCCATCTTGTCTTGATGTTCTCTTGATGTTCTTGGAAAGTGTTGCAGGACCTAAAGCTGAGAGAGAGAATTAGAACATAACAGAATTAGAACATTTTGACAATCTGTGGTCAGTGTATTCGGAGAACATGACCTGGACTAGATGCGTTCGGTAAACTTAATAGACATGGTGATGTGTGTGTGTGTGTGTGTGTGTGTGTGTGTGTGTGTGTGTGTGTGTGTGTGTAAATGAAAGTGAACTGAAGGATAAAGATGAGCATTACACATCGAAGATGATAAATTATTGTGGTTAAAGCAACATACTGCAGCACTGTTGACACAGCCATAATTTATTTGTGTGTGTACGTGTGAGTGTGTGAACGGGTGTGTGTGTGTGTGTGTGTGTGTGTGTGTACACGAGTGTGTGTGTATGTGTGTGTTTTGTGTTTGTGTGTGTAAATGGAAGCACTCCTCATGTTCATACTCAGCATTTTGTTACTCTGACTGACATCGTCCACGAATAACACTCTTCATAGCACTTAAACCAGCTAACTAATCAGAAACTGCCTCCTCTGTATCAACCAATCACCTGCCTCCTCTCCATTAACCAATCACCTGCCTCCTCCCCATCAACCAATCACCTGCCTCCTCTCTTTTAACCAATCACCTGCCTCCTCTCTATCAACCAATCCCCTGCCTCCTCTCTTTGAACCAATCACCTGCCTCCTCTCTCTCAACCAATCACCTGCCTCCTCTCTATCAACCAATCACCTGTCAACTCTTTATTAACTAATCACATAGAGAGAGATAGAGCTGGTCCTTCCATCCTTGCTCTCTCTCTCTCTCTCTCTCTCTCTCTCTCTCTCTCTCTCTCTCTCTCTTTCTCTCTCTTCCTTCCTTTCAGCATTTCTTCCTTCCTTTCCTTTTATTTTCCTTTTTTCTTTCTTTCTTTCTTTCTTTCTTTCTTACTTACTTTCTTTTTTTTCCTCACTCACTCACTCACTTACTCACTCACTACCTGCCTCCATTCCTCTCTCCTTCCCTTCGTACATTCCTTCCTTCCTTCCTTTCTTCCCTTCTCCCTTCCCCTCCCCCTCTCTCCCTCCCTGCTGCCCTCATTTATTCATTCTTTCTTTCGTTCTCTGTTTTTCTTTTCTAACTTTTTTCTTCCTTCATTTTCTTCCTCTCCTCCCTTTGCTTTCTCACTTTCACTTGCTTCTTTTCCTTCCCCTCCCCTTCCTTACTTCCTTCGTCCCTCTCTTCCTTTCTTTCCTTTTTTTTCTTTTTCTCCTCCCTTTGCTCCTTCGCTCTCTCCTGCAGTGGCCTTTGGCTCCATATGCTCCGCTTTGTTTTTAATTAAAAGTGAAATTCAATAGGCATATCAGCGCTTGTCGTTTATGGCCAGTGTTTTATTGATCGTGTATGTAAATGGGACACGGCGTTACAGCCGAGTTGTCAGATTTGTGCTGACGTTTTCTCACAGCTTCATGTGAGTTCATTAGGGCTCAGAGATTCATAACCGCTCAAGAGGTCAGAGGTCAGAACATAGAATTCTGCATTTTCTACTCGCTCTTGTTACTTCTGACCTGTTCTTTATGAAAACTTTTATTTTGTACATACTGCACAGACTGCTACACAATTTCTCAACACCACATTTCTCTGTAATATCAATTGTCATGTTGCATCACACAGCTAGCTGTCTGTAGCTACACACTCACAGGAGGCGGGGCTAATGATCCGGTCTGAGGAAACGCTCCATGCAGCGTGTGGGATATTTTCTTTTTACAGCATCATTTGCATCAAAAAACTAATTCGAATGTGTAAATCAGTGAAACTGTGGCTCTGGACTGGTCTCATATCTGTCTCATATCTACCACAGCTCTGTCTCATGTCTATCTCATATCTGTTTCATATCTGCCTCTATTTCCTCTCTCTTTAAAGTCTTATTTATATTTGCTGAAGCTAATGCCTACCTACACACACACACACACACACACACACACACACACACACACACACTTAGATGCAAACATCCATACACATACACGTACACATCCATACACACATGCATTTATACACACACTTTGTGAGTGTGATTTATTGGAGAAGAGAGCAGGCAGTAGGGGTTCAGCTCACTGTGCACAATAAGACCATTAGCTTCATTAATATAATAACGGCCTAATCATAATGAGTGAAAATGATTGCTCAATTAGTGTGTGTATGTGTGCGCATGTGTGTGTGTGCGTGCGTGTGTGCGTGCGTGTGTGTGTGTGTTTGTGTGTGTGTGTGTGTGTGTGTGTGTGTGTGTGTGTGTGCGTGCTTGTGTGTGTGTGTGTGTGTGTGAGTGTGTGGTCCCTATAATGCGATTACGATGGCAGCGATTGTGTCGACGTACTGAATTAAAGCATAAGCATTAGCGCTGTGACACTCAAACAATCTCATCATTCGTCACACACACACAAGGAAGGGAGGGGGAGAGAGGGGGGGGCAGATCAACACAAATAATTAGTTATAGGAAATTTTTAATTAATGTAAGCAAAAATAGACACAGAACGAGACTGAATGAATATGGGGTAATGGAGGGAGAGAGGGAGAGAGCAGGCATGAAAAAGAGGAAGTAAGGGATCAATATAGGGAGAGGGAGAGAGAGAGAGAGAGAGAGAGAGAGAGAGAGAGAGAGAGAGAGAAAGAAAGAAAGAAAGAAAGAAAGAAAGGTGAGTGAGTGAGTGAGTGAGTGAGAGTGAAAAGAAAAAGAAGAAAGGATAAGCTTTGACTATTGTTGACATCATCAGGTGGCAGTATTAAAAAAATGTGCAAGTAAGAAAGAAAGTGTGTGTGTGTGTGTGTGTGTGTTTGTGTGTGTGTGTGTGTGTGTGTGTGTGTGTGTGTGTGTGTGTGTGTGTGCGTGCTTGTGTGTGTGTGTGTGTGTGTGAGTGTGTGGTCCCTATAATGCGATTACGATGGCAGCGATTGTGTCGACGTACTGAATTAAAGCATAAGCATTAGCGCTGTGACACTCAAACAATCTCATCATTCGTCACACACACACAAGGAAGGGAGGGGGAGAGAGGGGGGGGCAGATCAACACAAATAATTAGTTATAGGAAATTTTTAATTAATGTAAGCAAAAATAGACACAGAACGAGACTGAATGAATATGGGGGTAATGGAGGGAGAGAGGGAGAGAGCAGGCGTGAAAAAGAGGAAGTAAGGGATCAATATAGGGAGAGGGAGAGAGAGAGAAAGAGAGAGAGAGGGAAAGAGCGGGGGAGAGAAAAAGAAAGAAAGAAAGAAAAAAAGAAAGAAAGAAAGAAAGAAAGAAGAAGGTGAGTGAGTGAGTGAGTGAGTGAGTGAAAAGAAAAAGAAGAAAGGATAAGCTCTGACTATTGTTGACATCATCAGGTGGCAGTATTCAAAAAATGTGCAAGTAAGAAAGTGTGTGTGTGTGTGTGTGTGTGTGTGTGTGTGTGTGTGTGTGTGTGTGTGTGTGTGTGTGTGTCCACATGTGTGGCTTGAGCCACCTTAGTGAGCATGATGAAGAATAAATAATTGAATTAATCGAAGGACACACACACACACACACACACACACACACACACACACACACACACACACACACACACACACACACACACATACACACACACACCCCAGAGTATGTAAACACTTGTGTGATCACACTAATCTACTCCAGCTTGTCAGTATGAGAGTGCTAACACAGGGATTAGAGAATCCACAACACCACAATCACTGTGTAACGTCTGCCGAGAGCAGCTTAGAGAGGAGTTAAGCACACACACACACACACACACAAACACACACACACACACACATACACACACACACACAGATCAAGTGCAGCAGTTACACAATGTCTTCTATCCGCTAGTGTAATACCGTGCATATGTTCTGTATTGCTAAACATAAACAGCACTGAATACAAACATCTCCCAATGAAGAAACAGAAGACGAGAGAGTTCTGGTTCTAGTGACCGGAAGGTGTGTGAGTTCAAATCCCAATATTACCGATAGCTCTGTTCTTGTCACACACTATTTATGTCATGTCATTACACACAGTGAGCGTCATGAAACCCCTTTACACACAGAGGATGAGGATGAATCCGTTTACTTGGGTTGGATTGGAAGATCTTCAGTCACCATCTACAAAGCTTAACACCTACTGAACACCTTTAGTATGAGTTGGAGAACCCAAACACCCAGGCCTCCTCACTTACATCAGTACCGTTGTGGCTGAATCTCCACAAACATACTCCAAAATCTAGTGGAACTTCCCAGAAGATTCTTATAACAGCAAATGTTTAAAAAATAAAAAATAAAAATATTTGATCTTATGGTATCTCTCAGGTTTCTACAAACACCATATAGTGATATATATATGATTTACATTCATCTCATTTATACAACTGAGTCCTTGAGGAATAAGGGCCTTGCTCAGGGGCCCAACAGTGGCAGCTTAATGGAGCTGGGATTTGAACTTATGATCTTCATCTTAACCACTGAGCTACCACTTCTGTACATATAGTGCAATATATACATATATTATCATACCATTGACTGCTCTGATGGATGCTTTCCAGGCCGTAAGAGTGTCTCAGGGCGCAAATAACTATAGGAAGTCATAAATCATTCAGCAATGCTATATGCTATATAGAAAAGTGTGTCGCATTCTGTACACAATAAAAATGTCCAATGGGGTCCTACACTGATGTATTTTTATTATTATTTATTTATAAAAATATCCTATTTGAAATATGAGGGGGTATCAAACATGAAAGTCTGTGAAACGGGAATCCGCTACCGAGACTTTTGACTCGACATGCGTTCGACATACGCTGATGCTGCAATGAGTCTTTCGAGATGTTTTTTGCGGCAAAAACGGAAGAACCTCACTGGAAGACGACAAGAGATCAGGAAGACCTTCAATGAGCTCAACCCAGAAAATAACAAAACCGTTCGACAAACAAACATCTAAAAATTAGCCACACAATCTCACTTCCGCACCCATGCTACTCGCCCGATTTGGCTTCTGTAGACTTCGACGTCTTCTTCTAGATGGAGATCCAGCCCAAAAATCACCGTTTTGACACAGAGATCTGGCTTGAATTGCAGAAGGTGCTCGATGTGCTTCAAAAAATAAGACTTCCAGGACACATTCCATAAGTGTCAGGAATGCTAGGAGTGCTGTATTGATGTGCAAGTGGACTATTTTGAAAGTGATAGTGCGAAAACGTAGATAAATAAAAGTACTTTTTGTTCAGAAGAGTTTGTCTCGAAACTTTTAGAGTAGAAAAAATCACCATAATTCTAACATAGCTTGGATTTCTTTTTTAAAGGAATACTGTGTTCAAACAGCTCCTTGAAGGACCTACACCAGATACTGCATCAGTTAGTGGCTATGAATCACAAGTCTCAGATATTTATATTAGTTTTCCATAATGAGTGGACTTGCACACTTTCAGCCCCTATTTAAGATAGTAATTGAGTCATGAGAGAGAAAGAGAGAGAGAGTGTATGTGTAGCTAAAGAGAAAAAGGGACTATGGTAAGCTAATTTCCATTTAATGCATTGCAACTGATGGATCTATTAGATATGAACAACGAGCACAGAATGCAGTTGAGGAATTAGATTGAACGTTGACCTCATCTGCTCGGGTGTGTGTGGGGGTTTTGGTTACAGAGTATGTTCAGGCGCTTTCGAGAAAAGGAGGGGTCTGTCAGTGAGGCACGAAAAAAGAAAAGTGATCAGTATGTAGTTTTCCACCTTACTCCTGATATTTGTACTATACAGGTATGTCCTGCTTCTGTTTGCTGAGTCATCATTTAGTGTGTTCTACAACAATCATCTACATTGGGATTTTAATATCTACAATGGTAAAATAGCAAGTAGTTGCTTCACCACAACATATTGAGTACTACAGGTGCAAAGTTGGCCAAGGAACACATTTATTTTTGCCAATTAGAGCTGTCAAATAAGGTTACCATTGTAGATTATTTGCTGCATCAAATCAACCTGTCCTCATTCAAATCTCTGAGGGTCTGGACCCCTTGGAAAAACAACATATTTGGATGTCGCTTGACATGGTGGATAGTGAGGAGTGGGGAAACAACCACAATGAGTCCAGAGGAAGCTCTGAGGACCAGGACGAAGCCAAAGGAGAGAGAGATGTCCTTTGTGAAGCAAAGAGGCAAAGCAACATCATTAGTCGAGGGCAGAGGGGAGGCATCAAAGGGGTAGGAAAGTTGAGTTACACCTGCAGCAGGGTAAGAAAGGCAGGGGGACAGAGCAACATTCTCAGTAGGTTTGAGGGGGATTGGGATGACAATGGTATACACCCAAAATGTAGTCTTACACACTGGCTCATTAGTCCCATATACAATGAAGAATTCTTAAACACCAGTGTGGGTGTCTTGTACACAAATGTAGTCTTACACACCAGTGTGGTAATCCTGTAGACCAAGACTATAATATTACACACCAGTTTGCTGGTCCCATGCACCCTAAATGTAATGTTACACACCACCATAGTAGGGCAGAGTATATTCATCCACAGCAGAATAGTAACTCCAACAGCGTAGTCTCAAAACATTTGCCTGGTAGTGTCAGTAAGAAGTGACCCAGGGATCATGGAGCCTTGAGGCACTGGTGCAACCCATTGCAGAACCATGCAGCCAGTGTGCAGGATTAACAAATGCACAGATAAAAAAGCATCATGGTTCACAAAACTGGCACATATTTACTTCTAGTCTTTGGCTAAATCCAAATGAGGGGAACTGCTGTTGCAGTCATGTCACTCAAACGCTACTCGAACGAAAAAACGCACTTTAAATGCATTTTTCTGCATTGCTTTTTTTATCTACAAGCCTTCCAGCACTGACAAATGCTAGCCTTTTAGCCTGCGTTAAATCAAACAACTGCAGCGTGCGAGGCGGAGAAGTCACAGAAACACATACGCAGCACAAAAATGGTCAGGAACGAGAAAGATGCATGATTAAGTACGGCACCCAATTACTAACAGATATGTCAGGAAGGGGACGAACCGATAAGCATAAATATTTACTCCCACCCAAAGGCAGCTAGGGGAACTAACCAGAAAGTAAACGCAGAACCGCGCTGCATCGCTACATTATGAAGATTAGACTCGGGTGTAGATGCTGAGAATGCGATGCATTAGAGGAGCGCAGTCGATGCACCGTCGCTGCACGGTCACTGTGCCTGTGTGATTCTTTGCTTGTTTTGGATTCAGTTGAATTTGATTAGCAGAAACTTTACGGCAGGTTTAATACACTCAGCTCGGAGCTTTGTGGCTAATCGAGTTTTAAAAGATCTGCCAAGTTGCGCTTTTTGTGCAGCGTGACATCAGAACTTCGCTGAACTGAAACACACTCCTGATATTAGATTCTATCTATCTATCTATCTATCTATCTATCTATCTATCTATCTATCTATCTATCTATCTATGACAGATATAGTAGTACTCAGACTATATTTTCACTCTATTTCTGGAGATTATGGGTCACGGATAAGACTGCATTTTGGTGCATTCTGGGTTTTTGTTTAGTTCCTTGATAAATTTGCTGCTTAATAGTGGATGTTTAAAAGGCTTATAAAGTGTGAACTAAACAGGGTCAGTAAAATCTATTTCCAAATGGAGATAAATTGAGATTTCTCAGGCCTACTCTTAGACGTGGAGGTAGGTCATCCTGGACGATTCCACACCAACTGAAGATGTTCTAACTGCATTTATTGATTAGGTTGGTAGGTTAAACTTCTGATCAGCCCCCCGAATGAATAAAACAGTAGTGTTTTTGTGGACTTTTTTTCCCTAAAATTAAAACGGTCAATGGGTTAATTGGACTGGAGTTAATAATAAACAGATGATAGAATTGAGAGTAGAAGTGAGAAAGAAAGAAAGAAAGAAAGAAAGAAAGAAAGAAAGAAAGAAAGAAAGAAAGAAAGACTTGTCACACGTACAGCACAGTGAAATTCTTTCTTTACATATCCCAGTAATGTTACAGTAGGTAGCTGGGGTCAGAGTTTAAGGTCAGCCATGATACATCACCCCTGGAGCACAGAGATTAAGGGGCCTTGCTCGAGGGCGCCAAGGGTGGCAGCTTGACGATACCGGGGCTTGAACCCCCAGAGAAAGAGGAGGAAATCACAATTCGATAATGATTTAACCTACATTTCACATTTACATTAATGCAATTTGGCAGACACTCTTTGCATACCATGGACAAAAAAGTGGTGATGGTGATGAAGAAGAGGATGATGATGATGATGATGATGATGATGATGATGATGATGATGATGAAAAGGAAAAAGGGAGGATGATGATGAGCTACTGCAGGATGATGATAATAATGATGATGGTGAGCCAGAGCAGGATGATGATGATGATGATGATAATTTGCCATGCATGTAGTGTATTTATAATTGTAGTTACCACCTTTATTGGGAGCAGTAGGGGGTCATCAGCCATGATCTGCATACACCTTAGTAATGTGCCCCCCTGCTTGATCGACTACTTTTTTTACCAGCAAAGAACAACTGTACAAATACCTGCATAAAAACCGGACCATTCCAAGAACTCAGAGGGTGAGTGGACGCTACACTTCAGGTCCATCTGTTCAAACCCCCATTACAGTCCCCTTCCCAGAGTGTGCTGTTTGCAGTGTACAGCTTTCTGCCAACGCAATCTGGAGACCAGCAGGGCCGAGTTCTTCAGGCTCCAAAGTCAATCTGAACCTTCCTGTTCTAATGTAACACACTGATGCTGCAAAACTCCACACTTTCTTTAAACATTCACATTGTAATTTTGCTGAAACTCGAGAAATGTCACAGGATGTGAGTGTGACGTGATCAATATCGACATGCTAACGGTCAAAAAACACATAAAGTGATAATCGTTAACAGTTTAATACTTTAATGGTGAATAATTGGCCAGTTGTCTTTGATTTGTCCAAAACTGTTTCTAATAAAGAGTCAAAGTCTCTCTTTCTTTTGTGACAGAGAGAGTGATAGGTAGGTAAAAAGTGGAGGGGGAAGGGGGGTGTAGGTAAAAGGTGCAAGCTGTGTGCGTGCGTGTGTGTGTGTGCGTGTGCGAGTGTGCGTGTGTGTTTGTGTGTGTGTGCGCGATTGTGTGTGTGTGTTATGACACATCTGGATGTTACTTGATGGACAATACTGGTGTATTGTAATTTTCTTTCTATAAGTAATTTTCTTTCTATAAACCCAAACACACACTGACAAATACACACACACACACACACACACACACTGATGTGATCCGGGAGTTGGTATCACAGCAGCATTGGATGATCTACATGTAACAGATGTTACTGACATGCACAGACAAACCATGATTAATGAGAGGTGTGTGTGTGTGTGTGTGTGTGTGTGTGTGTGTGTGTGTGTGTGTGTGTGTGTGTGTGTGTGTGTGTTTTAAATGATGACAATGATGGCGATGATAATGATGATGATGATAATGATGATTAAAATTAAAGAAAATACTGATAATCATGATGTTGATGAGGATGATGGAGTTGTTGATGATGATGGGAAGGAGGAGGATGATAGTAAAAAAAAAGAAGGAGGAGGTTCATGCTGCCACTGCTGCTGCTGATGATGATGATGAAGATGATGATAGAAATGATAGAAATGATGATGATGATGATGATGATGATTTTAAGAAAGAAGAGGTAGGCTTTTGCTGCTTATAATGATGATGATGATGATGGTGGAGGTGGTGGTGATACTGATAAATGATGTAACTTGATGAGAAAGAGGACAAGGAAGAAGAAAAAATATTATGATGATTATGAGAAGGAGGTATAGGTGAAAAAGAAAGATGCTGCTGCTGCTGATAAAGATGCAGAGAGGGAGGAGGAGGAGGTGCATGATGAAGGTTAAAATAGTGAATAAAAAAGTAAATAAAATGGTAAAACAATGATGATGATGAGGAGGAGGAGTAGAGAGAGAGAAGAAGGAGATGGTGGAAAAGAAGGAAGAGGTTCATGATGATGATAATGATGATGAGGAGGAGGAGGAGAGAGAGAGGAGAAGAAGGAGATGGTGGAAAAGAAGGAAGAGGTTCATGATGATGATAATGATGATGAGGAGGAGGAGGAGAGAGAGAGGAGTAGAAGGAGATGGTGGAAAAGAAGGAAGAGGTTCATGATGATGATAATGATGTTGAGGAGGAGGAGATGGTGAAAAGAGAAAAAGAGGTTCATTATTCTGAAGATGATAAGAAGGTATAAGAGAAGGTGCATAATAATGATGAGGAGCAGCAGGAGGATTATGATGATGAGGAGAAGGACGAGTAGGAGGAAGAGGATATAGGGGAAAAGGAGAATGATGGTGATGATGGCAAGCAAGAGTAGAGAATGAGGAGGAGGTGGAGCAGGAGGATGTTAAAGGGGAGGATGAGGGGGAGAAGGCAGAGGAGATGGAGGAGGACGAGGAGGAGGACGAGGATTATGGAATATCCCTGCTATTATAGGAATATACCAGAATGTAATGTATTGATGAAAGATGAGCACATGCCCATACATATATATTACACACACACACACACACACACACACACACACACACACATACCATCTAAGGAGAAAGAGAGGAACGAGGGAACACCCTTGAATGAGTAAAAAAAAAGAGAGAGGCTGACTGCAAAAGCACACAAAGAGGGAATGAGAGAGCGAGGGAGAGAGAAGCAAGCGAAGGGAACACCCCAGCTGAAGACAAACGAGTGCAGCACTGAGCGCCTGAGGCAGAGAGAGCAGGAGAGAGAGAGGGAGGGAGGGAGAAAGGAAGAGAGGGAGGGAGAGGCAGAAGGGGGCAGGATCACCCTGCACGTGTTAGTGTGTATGTGTGTATGTGTGTGTGTGAAACAGAAAGGGGTAGCGTGTGTGTGTTGTGTCTGCGCTCATTCCTCTCTCTCCATGGCCGACTCCGGCTGTGTCCTGATCCCCAGCGCAGCAATGCTCCCTCACCCTGTCCCAGCCTTCCTCTACCTGCCTGAGGTAAGACTCCTTCAGTTCCTCTTATCCCTCCCTACCTTTGCTCATTCCTTTATCCTCCCTCCCCTCATCCCTCCATCTCTCCCTCTGTTTTATCCTCCTCGTGTGCACTTTCCCCCTTTCTCCATCTCATCGTCCCGTAGTGTCGCTGCGCTCTCTTTCTAACTGGTTATTGTGCTCCCTCCTGCTCTCTCTCTCTCTCTCTCTCTCTCTCTCTCTCTCTCTCTCTCTCTCTCCCTCATCCCTCCATCTCTCCCTCTGTTTTATCCTCCTCGTGTGCACTTTCCCCCTTTCTCCATCTCATCGTCCCGTAGTGTCGCTGCGCTCTCTTTCTAACTGGTTATTGTGCTCCCTCCTGCTCTCTCTCTCTCTCTCTCTCTCTCTCTCTCTCTCTCTATCCATTCATCCTTTTGTTCATGTGCTCTTGTAGTTTGCTTGTGTGTATAT
>MU551630.1:3853368-3855868 GCA_024362625.1 Silurus asotus
TATACATATATATGTGTGTGTGTGTGTGTGTGTGTGTGTGTGTGTGTGTGAATCGAATCAAATCTCAGGTGTGTGTTTGCGCCTTCCTGGGTAATGAGCGACTAATGAAAAGGGTTTCTTTGCTACACCGCTGACGTTTATTACCATTTTGGTTTCTTGCTTTTATTTATTTAGAGACTTTCCAATCAATTTCAAGCCCCAGTTCATTTCTTGCACTCGCTCTCTCACTAGCACACGCCCAAAAACACACACAAACACACACACATACATACATCAGTGATTCCTTCTATCCTAGGTAACAAAGTTAGAGATAAACAAGTAGAGTTTGTGCGTGTGCGTGTGTGCGTTACAAAGAGGCAAAGAGAAAGAGAGACTGGTATAATAAAAAAGCTGATGTGAAGCAGTAAGCTACATCAATACTGTGTGTGTGTGTGTGTGTGTGTGTGTGTGTGTGTGTGTGTGTGTGGGCGTGTGTGTGAGGGCGTGTTAGGGTGTGTAAAATGAAATGGGCCTTGAAATTGATCTGAAGGAAGCGAGCCAGGAAGCGAAAATGTACTGACAAAGTGAAAACGTGTCCATTTGCACTATAGCGCTAGTTAAAAATAATTTTATATATAAAATACACATTTATTTCCAGAGAGATTTTTTTCTTAATTCTTACACTGCAAAGCAATAAAATTATAATTTTACTTCCAGTTAGGTTATAAAAAAAATAAGCATATACAATTTTTTATTATTCTCTTTAAATGTGTGTATTAAAGACATTGGAATGGGAATAAAACCAGGAAGTAGCAGGAAGTATGTATACGTAGCTGTCTTTGCTAATCTAATCTGAAAATGAAGCTACACTCAACATGTAAAACCGACAACAACTTTTCAATTTAGATGTAAATTTCGTTTGTGTTTGAACAGTTCAAGTTTAAGTTACTGTGTGAAAAAAAAGTGCTGGACAGGCCACGCCCACAGGCAACAGCAGAAGCAGTTTATAAACCATGTTGTTCTATTGATATTTGCTTTACGGTGTAGCTCAAAAATAATACCAACCTATGATAGCCAAATAGATCTGACCTATCTTGAGACAAATCTGATCTAACAAATAAATCTTACACAGTGAAGCAAATTTAACCAAGTGACAGAAATCTAACCCAGTGAGAAAAATCTTGCTTAGCGAGATAAATTTTACCTACTGTAGTGAGAGTGCAACAACCTGCTGAAAGAAAAATCTGACCTAGAGAATTTTCAACCTGTGCAATTAAACTGACCTAGTAAAATAAATCTAACCAAGTGAGAGAAAGTTTCCCTTGCAAGAAAAATCTGTCCAATTAAGAGAAATTTGGCCTAGTGAAAGAACGCTGACCTAGCAAGAGAAATCTAACCTAGTGAATGAAATCTAGCCTAGCTAAAGTAAAATTAAATCTAGTGGAAGTTATCTGACTTAGTGAAAGAAATTTGACCTAGCAAGAAATATCTGACCAAGTCAATGAAAACAAACCTACCAGGAGAAATGTAACTTCTGAGAAAAATTTTAGCTAATAAGCGAATTCTCACCCAGTGAAATAAATCTAACCTAGCAAGATATATCTGACACAGAGAAGGAAATCTGGCCTAGTGTGAGAAATCTGACCTAGTGAGAAAAAACTTTCCTAGTTAAAAAAAAATACAACAAAGCGAGTGAGTGAAAGCTAATCTAGTGAGAAAAATCTGACCTGGCAAGAGAAATCTGACCTACTGGAGATAAAGAAAATTTTAACCTAATGCAAAGTAATCTGACCCAGTGAAATAAATGAAGACTATTTGATGAAATATCTAACAAGAAAAAATGTAGCTAATAAAAGAAAGCTACCCTACTAGGAGAAATCTAACAATTGAGAGAAATTTGAGCCAATGTGAGAACTCTCATCCAGTGAAAGAAATCTAACCTAGCAAGAAAAATCTGACCCAGAGCAAGAAATTTGCCATAGAATGAGAAATCCGATCTAGAAGAGAAATTTGGCCTAGTGAAAGAAATCTAACCAAGTGAGCGAAAGCTAATCTCATGATGAAAATCTGACCTAGATGAAGAAAAGTAGAACCTTAGTAATCTGATTTATAATACAAATAAAACTAAAATAAACTGAAGTAAGTAAGAGAAATCTAACCTAGCAAGAAAAATCTGACCTAGTGAAGGAAAGTTAATCCACCAGGAGCAATCTAACTCTCCAGAGAAATTTAAACCTTGCAGGAAAAATCTGACCTAAAGAAATAATTTTGACTTAGTGTGAGAAATCTGGCCTGGCAAGAGAAATCTAATTTAGAGAAAGAAATCTGACCCAGTAAAAGAATGCTGACTGAATGAAATAAATCTAACCTAGTGTGAGAAAAATCTCCCTAAGCTATACTGTAAATAAATGCTTTTTTATGAAATGTACTTTTACACTTACAATTCATTTTACAATTGTAAAACCTTTTTTAACATATATTAGCTGAACATTGTAGAATGGCAGATTTCTGAATCATTAGT
>MU551630.1:3858368-3860868 GCA_024362625.1 Silurus asotus
AGTTATACCCACTGTTAGATTGAGTTTAGAGAGAGAGAGAGAGAGAGAGAGAGAGAGAGAGAGAGAGAGAGAGAGGCAAAGAGGCAGAGAGAGAGAGAGAGAGTGTTTTAGTAACCCATAGATTTGGATAACACGTTTAAACACTGGACATTTGAGTTCTCTCATTTTAAAAAGTCTGTTTATGACCTTTATCCAAAAAAATTCAGGATCGTAAATATCCAAGAAATTTGGAACCATTACTGTGGAGTGCTCCAGGCTTTCTCTCTCTCTCTCTCTCTCTCTCTCTCTCTCTCTCTCTCTCTCTCTCTCTCTCTCTCTCTCTTATTCTTCCTGTCTCCATTTTTCCATCTCAAATCTGTGGGGAATCTCTAACGCAATCCAGCACCGAGCGGCTTACACACTCTGACTTATGAGCTCCTCTTAATGCACACTGATGAAGTGATAAAGTAATGGAGTGATAAAGTGATGGAGTGATAAAGTGATGGAGTTTGGACCAGGCCTGATGTTCTGACTTTCCTCTAATTGCTTTTGATTTTTTTATTTGAATTTAGAACTCCTGATTTTCAAAATGTTTCTAAAACCTGATTCTGTTACCGAGTGTTATAACTGTACAGAGAGGAATTCATCTGTCTGTCTCTCATTCTGTCTCCACCTGTCTGCCTGTCTGTCACTGTCTCCATGTCTTTCACTCTGTCTCCATCTGTCTGTCTCTCACTCTGTCTCCATCTGTCTATCTCTCACTTTGTCTCCACCTGTCTGTCTCTCACTTTGTCTCCACCCTTCTGTCTCTCATTCTGTCTCCATCTGTCTGTTTCTCACTGTCTCCCTTTCTCTCACTCTGTTTCCATCTGTCTGTCTACCATACTGTCTCCTTCTGCCTGTCTCTCATTCTGCCACCATCTTTCTGTCTCTCATTTTGTATCCATATGTCTATGTCTCACCCTGTCTCTATCTGTCTGTCTCTCACTCTGTCTCCATATGTCTATCTCTCACCCTGTCTCCATCTGTCTATCCATCACTTTGTTGAAGTTTGTTTATCTCTTGCTTTGTCTCTAGCTATGTAGAATTGTCTATCTCTCATTCTGTCTTTATCTGTCTATTCCTTTCTATTTTAATGTCTTTTCTGTCCTCATTTGTCGATTTTTCAATCTATTTAATCCTCTCTATGTTCATATGGCTGTCCCTCACTAAATCATCTGTTTATCTCTTTATCTGTCTTTATCTGTTTTTTATGGTTTGAATCCTTTTTTTTATTGTAATCAAATTCCATGTAAAATATTTATTTATTCTATTTCAATTTTTAGGTTCAATTGAATTGTATTGATTATATAATTTCATAAATCATTTCATAAAAACATTATTAGTTTATTTTTTATTTATTTTATATCAGTGTGTATGTGTGTGTGTATGTGTGTGTGTATGTGTGTGTGTGCGTGTGTGTGTGTGTGTGTGTGTGCATTTAAATCATGCTGATCATGTTCCCCCATATCATAAGTCAGTGTGGGATAAATTGGTCGATCAAAAAATTAATTGATCACTAAAATGGCACTGATTTTGTTCGCGCCTGATCATTATTACATCATACAGACCACTGGGATTCAATTGCCATCGTTCAAGACAGCACTTTAGAGGAAACCTATCCCATAATTCCATTCGCTCGCTAGTAACAAGGCAGACCCTGATATTGGAAAAGACAAAGAAGTCATGTGACCTTGTCTTCGGTGGTCAAGTGACATGTGGTGGACTTTTTGTGGTCATGTGACTCATAAATGACGTTTATACAGTAAATAAGCATCAGAGATTTTTTCTGCACTTGTTTTAAAGTTGTGATGAGTTTTATTTTCTTCTTGTGCTCTACACCACTGATCTTCACCGGATCGCACTTCACCCTGAGGCGGGGAAGCGACTCCGAGTGTGACACGTCATGAATGATTTAGCTCGACAACGGCCCTGATAAAATGGATGAATAAAAGATTCTCTGGAGGATGAAAGAACCAGAGCGAGAGAGAGAAAGAGAGAGAGAGAGAGAGAGACCTCTTTTCTTCTGACTCGTTCTTCCACTCTTTGATCTGTCTTTTTTTTTCTTTACTTTAATGATTCCAGCTCACATGAGACACAGGACATGTTAAATAAGAGACAGTTAAAGGTGCAATATGTTGTTGTTTTTTTACTGTCTAAGGGTGTGTGTGTGTGTGTGTGTGTGTGTGTGTGTGTGTGTGTGTGTGTGTGTGTGTGTGTGTGTTTCTGTGTGTGTGTGATAGAGATGGTAGTAAATGCTTCACTGCACTGCAGTAGCATAAAAACAGACAGCAAAAAAAATTTCATTACATCATGCTAATGGAGTACCATAGAGGTGGAGCTACAGGCTGGATATGTGTGTGTGTGTGTGTGTGTGTGTGTGTGTCTCTGTGTGTGTGTGTGTGTGTGTGTGTGTGTGTGTGTGTGGTGTTAGTAAAACTATGTATTGTGATTATTATAATTACTATGTATCTTGGATCAT
>MU551630.1:3865868-3890868 GCA_024362625.1 Silurus asotus
GGGTGGGTAGAGAGACCCCGGTGATCTTTTCAGCTGTTCTCACAATCCGCTGTAGGTTCTTGCGTTTGGAGACTGTTTCGTTCCCGTACCACACGGTGAAACAGCTGGTTATGAAGCTGTCTATTATTCCTATGTAGAAGGAGGTGAGGATGGGAGGGTGGGAGATGTTGTTTTCCCTCTTTTTATCCTCTGCAGAAAGTGGAGAAGCTGCTGAGTCTTGATGTCCTAAATAGGCAAGCTTTCTGAGAACCTTGCTTTTGTGAGCAAAACAACCACCATAGACCCAGTCAGGATTATCTTTATGCTTTACCTGGCAGTAGAAGTTAGTGAGGGTTTTTTGTTTCAGTAAAAACTATTTCAGTTTTCAATAGAATACATGACTCTCAGCTTTCAAATCTGACAGATTACACTCAACATGCAACCCTTAACCATCTACTCCAAACAGTCCCCAGTGAACTTGTAACTCTCTACAATCAACTCTCTACATTTATCACTTGACTGTCCACACTCAAATCTCAACACGGAGAGTGTAGCGTGTCAACTCGCGTGTAACAAACAGCACGCAGTGTCAGTGATTCACCTCTAGAGGCCACTCTCGTAATGACAGCGGCCTGGAAGCCGGAAAAACTATGCCAGTAAACAGTTGTCCATGCTTTGACTTCTTTTAATAACTAAGGACAATTTTTGTCCAACCTTTATTATCAAATCCAGATACTATCTGAGTAAAACAAATATTGTAAGTAAAATTTTCCAATTATATTTCTGGTATGTTTCAAATCACACACCTCCCACAGGAAGTAGTTTGGGGAACCCTGATCCACAATATACTCTTAACACTTAACTCCTGCCTCTACCTTATACTCTCAATGTTCAACCCCTGACTTTATGCTATATTCATGCTCTTCTCTCAACATTCATCTCCTGACTTTACACCATACAGTAATCTCAACCCCTTAACTCTTGACTCTATCCAATTCTCTCTACACTTGATTCTCACCACACTTGACTCTCCACTGAAGGACTGAAGCTGATAACAGTGGAAACGTAGCACTAGTGACTCACAGCACTGTTTTTCTTATGTTTTATGCATCTCCTCCGATTCAGACACTGGAGATGTCTGTTTGCATGTAGATGGGTCAGCCTATGCATCTTTCATTTTTCAGAGCTTAAAATTAATATTGATATAATTTTTTATATTTTACAGTAAAAAATTGTGTGTGTCTGTCTGTCTGGTGTGGGTGTGTGTGTGTGTGTGTGTGTGGGTGTGTGTGTGTGTGTGTGTGTGTGTGTGTGTGTGTCAGTTGTTGAATTAATAACAATAGACTACAGACTGCTGAGTGTGCTGATTGCAGAGATCCTTTTCTTCCTCACACTGACTTACACAACTTGGCCACTGGAGTATCGCCCTTTTCTTTTAGACATTTATCTTTTTCTTTAAATTAATTGTTTTCTTGAAAATTTCCCTCACTCTTTTCCTCTCAGTATATTGGCGTTTACAGATATTCCTTCTCTTTTGTGTGGAGAACCCAATTGTGCTGCAAAGCCCTGATTGACTTTTATTGACTACAGTCATGTTTTGCTCATTTAACCCAGAATTTGCTGAGCTCTTCCAAACCCTGAGTGCCTGCTGAAGCCTGGCCAGGCACAGCATGCTTATTGGACACATTTTAAAAGTGCTGAGACATAGAGAGAAAGAGAGAGAGAGAAAGAGAAAGAGAGAAAAAGGACATATGTAGCTTTGCTTTTTGATCTTGAAATTTTATAATAAAGGTTTTATGCCATCAGCTCCATCGTAGTTGATATGATGGAAATCCTTCTAGAGTACAAATAAAATCATTAAACAAGTTAAATTAGTTGGGTCGAATTTTTGGTCTGGATTATGGATTCTGTGGGTCCTTTTGTTCCATTTGGACTTGATCCCTTTAAAACTCAGATTTGATTCAGATCTCAACCAGTCCTGATCTTGGACATGACAGTGGTGACCTTGCCTACAGCCCTGTCAACAACCAATACAATTTTTTATTTACTGTATGTTTCCACACTTTGCACAACAATACAGTGCTCCCACTTGTGGAATGTGTCTTGGAAGTCTTTGTTTCGAAGCTGTATAAGCACCTTCTGCGATTTGCTCTGGATCTCGGCAGTGGTGTCTGAACAGCAATCTTTGAGCTTAATCTTTATCTTCGGGAGGAGGCTTTATCTTCTGTAGGGCGGGTGAGGACGTGAGATCGTGTGGATTGTTTTTTGACGATCATCTTGCCCAAGTTGCAGAATGTCGAAACCATTCTGGAACTCGGGCAACTTGTCAATCGTAGTCTTGGCAGCAAATTCGCCCATTTTCACGCAGAATTTCTCGTGTGTTTTTAAGCATTATAATAATATTGAGTCATGTGTTGGTCATTACGTTCACTCCTGAGTCTGATGGGGTTAAAAGCCTTTTCCCAGAATCCCTCACCAGCAGGCACCTGAAGCTCTAATGAAGCTCTGAGCAAAAAGCACAAAGAGCGTTCCAGTTTCCAGGAAAGTGTGAGAGCAGAACGTGGTGTGTGTGTGTGTGTGTGTGTGTGTGTGTGTGTGTGTGTGTGTGTGTGTGTGTGTGTGTGTGTGTGTGTGTGCGTGTGTGTGTGCATGAGTGTATGCTCCGTCTCCATCAGGCATAATCACAACGCCTTATTGATATCGATTAGGGGAAAATGACGCGCTGCCAAAAAGGCAATTTTTTCTGCACTGAACACTTCCTACTGACCAACAAGCAGCGACGCAGGACAGCACCGTCTCCCCCTTTCTTTATCTGCTCTTTTTTTTCTATCTCCCTCTTTCATTCCTTTCCTCATTCCCTTTTTCTTTTTATCTCATCCTCATCTTTATAACCCCTTTCATTTACAGTATCTCAAAAATCTTGTTTTGCTCTATTTCAATAGATAGATAGATAGATAGATAGATAGATAGATAGATAGATAGATAGATAGATAGATAGATAGATAGATAGCATTTTGTGTGAACGTGAACGTGTATGTTGTGAGCGCGAGAGCATTGTGTGTATTTAATTGTGATGTGAGTGTGAAAGTGTTGAGTGTGAATGTACAGTAAACGTGTTTGTTGTGAACACTTTTTTGTGCACATTTTGTGTTGAAATTTGGAGCAGTTTGTGTGGTAAAAGTGTGAACATGTGAGCGAGCTTGTGCTCCAAACGTGTGTGAATTACGGTGAGGTTTATGTGAGTGTGGCATCTTGTGCGTATGTGAACGTGTTGTAATTTTGTATGAATGCAGAAGCACCGTTGTGAATGTTGTGACTGTGAAAGCGTTTTATATGAATGTGAATTTGTATGAATGTGGACGCATGTTCTGTGTAAGTCAGCATTTTTGTGGGAATGCGCGAGCGTGTGAGTTTGTGTGTGTGTGTGTGTGTGTGTGTGTGTGTGTGTGTGTGTGTGTGTGGTAAACCTTGAATAACAGCTCGAGCAGTGTGTATTCGCGTGTGTGGAAAACAGTCTGCACCTCTACGGCATAAACAAACCGCAGTGTTTTGCTTTTCACCATGGGCACCGCGGGAGGCAGATTTGGCAGCACTTCTCTTTCTCTCCCTCTCCCGCTCTCTCTCTCTCTCTCTCTCTCTCTCTCTCTCTCTCTCTCTCTTTCTTTCTGTGTCTCTTGTCAGCCAAAACATTTCACACCATGCGCTAGTCACTGGAGCGTTTCAGGGGGTTATTATAATTTCATGTGTTGCACTTGGGCTGATAGATCCAGCAGAGACGGTGTGTATGAGAACGCGAGAACGCCGATCAGTAAAAGTGTCGTGCTGATAGAGGAGATCAGCGCTCGTCCTCATCCGAGCCGTCCAACACACACTGACTTCAGAGTGGATTAGTGCAGGGACACAGAGGCAGCTCATGTCTGTTACTCTGGAGTTCTGGATATGGGTTCTTTAGGTATACTTTAAAGGTCAAAAGTTTGTGGACAGCTGTCCATACGTTCGGTATGTGTTTTTTATTTATTTATTTATTTTTTTTATTTCATTCCACATTTATTCCCCATTTCCTGTTATAATAAAAAGATGTTTCACTAGATTTTGGAGTGTGCTTTGGAAGATTTAAGATTTCTCCGTAATACATCAAGCTGCATTTTCATAAGAAAATAAAGTAAAATTAAGACAGAAATTTGACATCATTCAGTTTAACTCTACATTTATTTAAAAAAGAATAATAACTTAACTTTGAACTCTGATGTTGTAAAACACATTAGGACTCCTGATCGATGGATTTGTTAATTTATTTATTTCGAGTAGCCGTGTTAGTGTAGTGTTATTGTACAGTTATAGTCATGTAACCATGCAAACCCACATGTCTTAACTATCATTGTTCATGTTTTTGCCTGCTTGACAGTATCGTACAAACTTGTGTATCTTGTATTAGAGAAAGTTGCTTAGAGTTTGGTGCTTTGAGTCCAATTCTCTCATACTGATCACTGGATGTTCAACATGGCACCCCATGGTAAAGATACTCTGAGGATTTGAGAATTTGAATCGTTGACCAGGGGCATATAGAGGTCTTCCAAGACGGGTTGCTGAAATATGAGGGGGTGTACTTACTTTTGTGAGATACTGTATTTCTCTCTTTCACTCTCTCTTACTCTCTCGCTCTTTATATATATATATATATTTATATATATATACATACACACAGCGCAGTAAACAAACTGTGATGACCTGAAAATGTGAACTGAAGAAATAGAAATAGATTCTAATGCACTGTGATGAACTGGTGTACAGAACGATCACTGTAGCTTAAACAGTACTTTAGGGGCGTTCTTTGCTACAGCAGAGCAGAATGAGTCTGGTGCCTACTCAGAATTTTGCTCAGGCTGGTTGAGATCAGAACAGAAAATGTATCCATATGGAAGAAGGCAGTGAAGGAAAGAAGTGTGAAGGCTACATGCTTTCTAATAGGTGTCCAATGATTTTGCATTCCACTGCATGCATGACTGCATGACACATAATATATTATTAAATTTATAATTAACAATCGAATGATTTATCAGTTAGAAACTAGTTGCTATAAATGTCACCCAAATGAGAATGAGGTTCCTCTTTTGAGTCTGGTTCCTCTTAAGCTTTCTTCCTCATAACATGTAAGGGAGTTTTTCCTTTCCACAGTCGCCATGGCTGCTCATCAGGGATAAATACACACCATTCACCCTAACTCTTAAAATTCTGTAAAGCTGCTTTGAGACAATGTCTGTTGTGAAAAGTGCTATAGAAATAAACTTGACTCGACTTGACTTGACTTGACTATGAATGCAAGTGCCATCAGTCGTCTCCTTATGAATGACTTGATTGATATTAGCCCTTCGTTACCCAACACCAAGTAACTAAATTAGCATCCAATTATGATTCATTGAAAAACTGTTCAACATCAAACTGTTAATTACTTTAAAACTCTCCTTCACCTGAAAGATCACTGGGACACGTATGTGAATATTTGATCTGTTAACTGGATGTGTCTGATTTATTTTAGGACCCGACCAGAGAAAAGCTGTTGCTATCAAACATTGTTAACTAAATGAGCTGAGTCAATGTGATAGAGAAGGAACACATCAAGTAGCCCAAATGATGGAAGGCTGTTGTGTCTCCAGGTAAATACAGCTCTACCTCTGCCATGTTAATCTGTGAGGCTCATGACACGCCTTGTTCTCTGTAATGTTGTGAGACCTTATATTCATCTAGCAGCAGTGGTGTATACTATCACGAAGATCAGTGATCGTTCTGCACACCAGTTCATCACTGTGCATTACAACCTATTTCTAGAAAAAGCTCAGTTCACATTGGTCACATTCTGTTCACACTGTACTGCTGTTAACTCATTATATATACACTATACAACATAATGTAGATGTTTTGCTGATCCTATCTGCTTCCTACTGCTTGTGATTGAGATGGTTTGGACATGTGCAGAGGAGGGACATGGGGTGAGAGAATGCTGAGGATGGATCCACCAGGAAAGAGGAAAAGAGGAAGACCAAGGAGGAGGTTTATGGATGTGGTGAGGGAAAACATGCAGGTAGTAGGTTTAAAAGGGGCAGATGTAGAGGACAGGGGGGTTGGGAAACGAATGATCTGCTGTGGCAACCCCCAATGGGAGAAGCCGAAAGAAGAAGAAGAATTAAAATCTCTCTCTCCTTTCCACTCCCCCGCTCCGTCCTCCCCTGGAGGCTCTTGGTTCGATCCTCACTATACCACACAGACGGCACACACAGATGTTTGGGATATAGTGTGGAGTTTTATGTGTTCGCATGTCGCGCGTTTTGAACCCTGGAGGAAATGAAGTCTTCCTTTCTTTAAGCCATAAAGTCCTTTCTGAGCGGAACGTGTGGAGACATTTCACTAATAGCTCTGTGTGTGTGTGTGTGTGTGTGTGTGTGTGTGTTGCGAAAACCCTTCTCCATTAGCTCCTATAGGCTACTGAGCTGTGACTCGGTTCATTTTGCTGCTGTAAAGCCCTGCGCTGGCATGACTGCAGGCCGGAGCTGGAGCGAGTCTCAGTGAGTGTCAGGAGAGCGAGAGTGAAAACCCCGAGCAGCCGGAGC
Organism: Silurus asotus; assembly: GCA_024362625.1. Taxonomy (NCBI): domain Eukaryota; kingdom Metazoa; phylum Chordata; class Actinopteri; order Siluriformes; family Siluridae; genus Silurus; species Silurus asotus. The sequence continues at coordinate 3,872,453 of MU551630.1, forward strand.
GCCGTTTATTCCTCAAGGCTCTGTGCACATGAACACCTCCGTACTGCAGGCAGGGGAAAAGTTTGGAGGGAAAAAGAAAGTGCAGAAGGGCTTCCCGGGGTGATGAGTGACACATGGGTGCTTTATTTCCTGCTGATAGCTACATATATCTCTCCCTCTATCTATATCTATCACTCTCTCTCTCTTTATTGGTCTGTGTGTTTGCCCAGCAGACTTTCAAAATATGTGGTCTTATTTTTTTATTTCCAAATAGGTTTTAGGGCTCAGAGAAAGTGAAGAAAGAAAGTAAAGTAAAGTAAGTGAAGTAAAACTAAATAATGTGAGTAAGAAGAAAATGGAAAAAGGCTTGGTGGATGGATGGATGGATGGATGGATGGATGGATGGATGGATGGATGGATGGATGGATGGATGGATGGATAGAAAGTAGGAAAAAAATTAAATAAAGCAAGAAAGTAGGAATGGAAGTACAACAGAAAGGAAGGAAGGAATGGCAGAAATTAACAGATAAACAGATGTTAAAAAAAAATAAATAAAATAAACAAAGAGTGATGGAAAACAAATTGGATGGATGGAAAGTAGGAAAAAAATTAAATAAAGCAAGAAAGTAGGAATGGAAGTACAACAGAAAGGAAGGAAGGAATGGCAGAAATTAACAGATAAACAGATGTAAAAAAAAAACTAAAAGAAACAAAGAGTGATGGAAAACAAATTATGGAAATGGAAAGATGGGTGGAAAGAAATGGAGTGACAGAAATGTAATTAATGAGATGAAAGGAAATTAAGATATACAGTGCATTCAGAAAGTATTCAAATCACTTCACATTTAAAGCATTTGGCAGACGCTCAGTATTCATCTTTCCCTCGATCCTGACCAGTTTTCCAGTTCCTGCTGCTTAAAAACATCCCCCCAGCATGATGCTGCCACCACCACCATGCTTCAGTGTAGGGATGGTATTAAGCAGGGCCTGGTTTTCTCCAGACATGATGCTTTGCATTCAGGCCAAAGTTCAATTTTTGTTTCTCGTGGTCTGAGGTGTCCTTCAGGTGCCTTTTGGCAAACTCCAGGCAGGCTGTCATGTGCTTTTTACTGAGTCTGGCCAATCTACCATACAGTTTTGATTGGTAAAGTGCTGGGGAGATGGTTGTTCTTCTGGAAGGTTCTCCTCTCTCCATAGAAACACTGGAACTCTTTCAGAGTGACCATCAAGTTCTTGGTCACCTCCCTGACTAAGGCCCTTCTCCCCTGATTGCTCAGTTTGACCGCAGCTTCCTGCCTGAAAAATGTGTGTATCGTAGAAAATTGTTTCTTTCTTTAAAGAAACAAGAATCAAGCTCAGGAGGAGGAAACCTTAAGAGATGGGGGTTGGGCTAATCATTTATGCAAAACCATTCTTGATCAGGAAATAATTGATCTTTTTCTGTACTGAACAATCAATTTCTCTCTTTTTTTCCTTCGGGTTCAGACACCTCTTTCATTGCGAGATGAGTGACAGCAACACCCTTTTTTTTTTTTACTCGGGTCCCTGCATTAAACCCACACCATCATACCTCACATACAGTTAACACCAGGCAGGGAAGAGAAAACAAGTCACGAGAAGCTTGTGACAGTTGACCGGTGCACCCTGTAAATGGGCCCACCCCCGTCTCCCTCTGCATTGGTATGCTCCACACGCCTCTCCTCTATAATGAAATATTCACGGGTCAGTGCATGCGTGAGGAATGACGGGGGTCAGTCAATTGCTTTTCAGCGACTCATTTTCTACTTTGGACGTTCATTAGATGTCAAGGCAATCGAAATGCATCTGTCATGCACACACACACACACACACACACAAACACACACACACACACACACACACACACGTGCTAAACAGACGACCGTACATTGCTCCTCTGCCTGGACCTCTCTTATAGCTTTTACTTTTTCCTAAGTATGAAGTTCTGTATATGTGTGTGTGTGTGTGTGTGTGTGTGTGTGTGTGTGTGTGTGTGTGTGTGTGTGTGTGTGTGTGTCTGAGCGATATAGAAAGAGAGAAAGAAATCCTCTGGTAGCATGGTAAATAATTCAGAACTGATATTTGCAGTATCCGCCGGACAACTCTCTATTATGAAGCAGAAACAGTGATTTCTATCTCTCTCTCACACACACACACACACACACGCACACACACACACACACACAAACCTTTCTTTACTCGCTCTGTTTCTGTTCCTTTACTCATTCTCACTCTGTTCATTTAACTCTTTTTTATTTCACTCTTTCTCTCCCCATTCATTTACCCACTTACTCTTTGTTCATTTACTCATTTTTTCTGCTCTGGCTTCATTCTTTTTTCCTCTCTTCCTCTCCTCCTCTCCTCATTTAACATTTTGATCTTTGTTTAATTTACACACTCTCTCTCTCATTTACGGACTTTTCCATCGTTTATTGACCTGCACTCCCTCCATTATATACCCTCTCCCCCTCCATTCATTCACCCGTTTTCCCTTTGTTCATTCACCCGCTCTGCGTTTGTTCATTTACCCTCTCTCCCTCTCCCTCTTCCCACTCTCTCTCTGTCCATTTACCCACTCCACTCTCCCTCCGTTTATTTACAATCTCTCCCAAGCCGTTTTTCCCAAGCGCTGGTGAATTCTGACACATGCGACGCTCATAATCACAGTTAATAAGCTTCCTTATTAATGAGTAGAAGAACACACATCATTAGAACTCGTAATATCCCCCATCTCTCTCTCCCTCTCCCTCGTTCTCTCTGCACTGGAGGGATGAGTGTGGTGATTAGTGAAGCAGGCTGATGGTCCATGGTGAGAGTTGAGAGTAAAAGCGAATGTGAGCTATTGTTCAGATCTTCATGAGAGGAATTAGTGTGTGATTAAAGAGGCGAGAAGCGAGAGAGGAGACATTAACACCGAAACACTCGGATCATTAGCATCTTACCTTTTCCTCAAGTGCCTGGGATGAAAAGAAAACAAACAAAAAAAGAGGGTCAAGGTTTCAACATGGCCGATTATTAAACCCCTCCATCAGGTTCATGGGATTGTTTGGAGACATTTCCATGCTGATGGGCTCTGTGAACAAATTAAGAGTGTTTCTTTTGTTTGCAGGAAAGAGGCTCATTTAGTAAGTGATAGAAAAATAGATGTACAGTGTGTGTATCTTGCACACCCACACACACACACACACACACACACACACACACACACACGTTTTGTCCCTTAGGGGAAGTGGCTCTTTTTTTTGCCTCTGTGAGATTGGCATCGTGAACAGGATGCGTGTTTCTCTCCATCCATGTTGTGTAATGAGTAAGTTAGTGAAGTAGATGTAATTAATCAAATGCCTGTCCGAACTCGAGCGCTCGGGAGCAAACAGAGAAGTCACGTCCAACAGAACCGGCTAATTAAAGTTCAGCAAGGGATGGTTGGTAGGAAGAGGCTAAAGTCGCTGTCGTAAATAGTTCCTTAAGTGAAAAGGGATTAAGAGTGTTTTTTGAAACACTTACAAGCAGGAGATAGTGATCAAATGTTTTGCTATGGAGTAGATATATTGTAGAAATCCATGCATCCCTTCTAAACATCTAGGTTTCTCCATGGATGCAACATGCAGGAAATGTTGCAGTGAGGAGCTACGATAAGATAAAATGAAAAAAATTATGAAAGATAAAAGATTTTCCAGTTTTCAGCTAAGAACTGATGAGCCCAAGTTTAAATATGCATGATATATGGGACATTGGGACTCTCTCACTCTTTTTTTTCTCCCTTTCTTAATTTTCCTTGTGTAATATTTTTCCTCTTCTTGAAACTCAAAGATCTATTTACCCCAAACACTGTAGTTTTAAGCCCTTTGGTAGTGATACATATATATGAATGATAACAAAGAGTCTGAGTTTCTCCTGTGGCTAACTGACCTTTGACCTTCTTATTGGTGCTATTTCTACCCCAGAGGGATCCTTCTGCTCTATACTTTACAAATTTATGGTTTCCATGAAAACCCCAGAACGAGATCCACTAAAATAGAGCCTTAGTTGCTTATTAGTGGTTCTATGTTTGAGATATTATTTATTTAACACTGGCTTTAAAAGCTGCTCTGAGAACAGTGCATTCAAACTGGGCAATACATAGCTTGTTAATTTTTTTGACAATTCTCCTGTCATTCTGTTTTTACACTTTATTATGGTGGAAAAACAACACTGGTGTATGGCTCATGTATTCTGGAGTGTTTTTCTGCTCCCTTTGGTTTAAAAGAGTGGTTATTTGCATAAGCTTTATCAGCTACCTGGAAATAATTTACAAGATCATTGTGCAATAAAAATTTTGGTCGACAATAATCGCTTTCGGAGAAAAACCTCCTCAAGCTGCATCATTGAGATCCAGCAATAACTAATGGCATCGGGTTTAAGTTCGGAATTGGAAGAAATGCATTCACACTTCTGTTTTCCTTCCATTCTGCCCCACGTGAGCAAAAGCCTAGAAAATTCTCAGAATAGCACTTAGGTGTGTAGTTATGTATGAGGTCTGCCTACCCGTGTGTGCAATTCCAGTATTAAATCTTTACTATGTGCAAGTAGCTCATCTCCGAGGCTCGCAGTGTATATGATCTCACTAAGAATTCAAGCCTCCCCGTCTCTGCATGAGGCTCGGAGCTGAAACGGCATAATAAAGTAGTGTTTATAAGCAAAGCTGAAAACTGGGAGAGATGTTTGATCTCGAAGCTTGTACACACCCACTCTACTAATGCCTACTAACTTGAGACAGGGGCAAGGCATCGCCCCGAACAGCTGCATCTTCAGAGAGAGAGAGAGAGAGAGAGAGAGAGAGAGAGAGAGATGGAGAGAGTATGGCCCAAGGGACAGAGAAAGAAAGAGTGATAGGATGAACATGAGAGGGAAGATAATGTGTATGTGTGTGAAACAGATAGAGCACAGGCATAATGGAGGGAGAGAGAAAGAAAAAGAGAGATGGAATCAATGTTCATTTGAGAATGGGCATTCCCTGCAGTCTCATACGTGGAGGTGGAGCAGTTTTACCCTTTCACCCGTAATAGCTTTTCCATCAACGGGTTAGGCAAATTGGCTCTCAGGGAGCCAACGGTCAAACATAAACCCCCTCAGTCTGGGTGGTTCCACTGATCATGGGTTAACACTAACAACAGCAAGTTGAATTTGGTCTGCAGTACTAACATGACGAGCGTTTATATTGTTCCTTACATACTGTTCAGGTCATATGTGAACTGATTTGACATTTGACAGCAATAATACATTTATATAAAAAAAATACTAAATTTGGAATTTAATGACTTTTCCTAAAGTGACCCAAAATACACAAAAATGAAAATATTGTAAAATATTCTACTTCTGTACAGGTGCTACAATGTTTTGTACATTGAGGCTGTTCTGGGTCAGATTTGACCCATATCTATTGAAATGAATAGAAAGGAATTAGGAAAAAAGGAAAGGAAGGGAAGGGAAGGGAAGGGAAAGGAAGGGAAGGGAAGGGAAGGGAAGGGAAGAAAAGGGAAGAAAAGGAAAGGAAAGTGGAGAGGGACAGAGGACAGGACAGACAGGACAGGACAGGACAGGAAAGGAAAGGAAAGGAAAGGAAAGGAAAGGAAAGGAAAGGAAAGGAAAGGAAAGGAAAGTGGAGAAGGACAGGACAGGAAAGGGAAGAAAAGGAAAGGAAAGGAAAGGAAAGGAAAGTGGAGAGAGACAGAGGACAGGACAGACAGGACAGGACAGGACAGGAAAGGAAAGGAAAGGAAAGGAAAGGAAAGAAAAGCAAAGGAAAGGAAAGGAAAGGAAAGTGGAGAAGGACAGGACAGGAAAGGGAAGAAAAGGAAAGAAAGGAAAGGAAAGGAAAGGAAAGGAAAGGAAAGGAAAGGAAAGGAAAGGATAATATTTAATGTGACTCTTCTCAAACAGTGTTAATTTTAGTGTTCATGTTCATTTCTGGTATTTTTTTTTTTTTGTCAGGTCACTCTTATATACGCTACACCAAATGACTCAAAAAAAAAAAGATTTGTTTATTTTGATGAACGAGATACAAAGAGCTGAGTCACTAAAATGATCTGATCTTCCATCACTGCAAGCAAGTCCTCGTGTTCCTTGATCCCCTTTTTTAATTGCATTTCCTTACATTTAAAAACCAAATTCAAGAGGCTCGATCAGTGAATAAGTAGAAAACGAGAAGAAGATTATTATGCATAGTGCACACCCTATGCTGTCAAAATAAATGGTGATCTAGTGGTTCCTTGTATTCCCCATGGTCCACTGGTATAAAAGTAGCCTCAGAGGTACAGAAGTTGTCCTTATGATCCAATTATGTACTATAATTATCTTCTACTAAAATTATGCACCTCTAACTAAAGGTACAAAAGACATACCCAGGAGACCGCCATCTCGCCGACGAGCACATTTTTTTTGGCTACACAGAGCAAGATGCATACTTTTCTATTTCTCAAATGCTGAAAGAAAGACAAAGTATGGTCAACAAGCCACTTTTGTGTTTTGGGAATAGGTAAATGCAGCATCAGCTCTATCACTTGTCAGATATTCAGAGTCTTTCCACAGCCAGTCCGTTCCCATTGGGCCTAAGAGTTTGTCATCCACATCATAGATATGAGATCTTTGACAAGAAAGCCCTGGATGATACACGTTCGTCTGACGAGTTTTCTTTTCTGCCATTTTCCTATTATAACAGCATGGTCCTGAAAGTTGTAGTCTGCTGCTCGGAGAAGCGCAGTTTGTGTTCGGGGGGGTCTGAGCAATGGTCATTGATATCCACCAAATAAAAGTCAAAGCCGCTGGAGAGAAGTTGTGACTTGTTGCTGATTGACCTCGGTGCAAAGCTCACGGGACAGCACATTGGAGACAGTGAAAGAAAAATTCCCGACAAGATCGTTCTTTGTAAAAGCCAGAAAGGCGTAGGAAGGGAGTGCAAGATGAAAATTAATGTCAAGCCGTGGGACTGAGTAGGTTTCAAGAGAGATCACGAAACACCAAAAGCTTGAAGCGTGCAAAGACTGTAATGCGACAAATGAACAGAGTGTAATAAAGAGGGAAAAGAAAAAGGATTGGAGAAGAAGGTTGAGTTTATTTGAGTTTACTGGTGTGCTGTTAAAATTGCCACTCCAACCCCCACTGTCCGTTTGTTTTGTTTTTTTTTAATCAAGGACGGTTGTAGCATTCTGCTTACGTGTGTCCTGTCGGTAGACTTCAAATCACAGGTGTCAATATGGCAAGCTGACCAGAGCAAATCTTCCAGAAGAAAAATGTTTATCGACTTGTCGTGCACTTCTTCTACATGTGAAAAAGCCTGAAATGAATGCATTGGGGAATGTGTTGATGTTTTACAGTGTGGAATTCAATAGACATGAATCTGCTAATCCGCTGTTATTTCTATGATAGACTCTGAATGCTTAATTGCATCACCCATCACCTAGCGACCTAAAAATGTTGCACTGGAGAGACAGAACAGGAAAGGTGGAAGGATGTGCATAGAAAATATGTGAACCTGCTTGTTTTTTCCCTTTATTGCCATTACTATATAACATTTTTGTTCAATAAATTTTTTACAGAACTAAAATACGGTATGGATTTAAGCTTATGTTTAGTTTGAGGATATGTTGTAGGGATGTGCAGCTCCGTAACTGAGGCGGATGCGAGCTGTGATTCGCATCTTCATGCGTAGCCAATGATACGATACGATTCTCAGATTCTCAGATTCTCAGATTCTCAGATTCTCAGATACGCGATACGATTCCCCCCATTACTATGCAGTGCGATACAATATCTATTTGATTCAACACATGCTATTCAATGCAATACAATACTTTTGTTTTGTTAACAAAAATCATAAATCATTCGGTAGTGCAAAAAAAATGACAAAAAAAGTTCAAATAACCCAGATGTTCTTTTCCTGTTCTGTCTCTGGGATGCAGCTGTACCTCTGCCATGTTAATCTGTGTTCTATGTGACTCTCAGGAAACGGCTCGGTTTCGGTAGCGTTGTGATACGTCATATTGAGAAAACTTGTTTGAGAAACTGTAGAGAAACTGAGGAGAAATCAATCTACATATAAAATATTGGTCACAATTTATTGATCAGTTTCTTTATAATTTCATTTCATTATAATTAAATATAAATAAATTGGTTTATACCGATGCAAATATGTTAAAAACAATATACACAGCAAAAAAATCCATAAATGATATACATGAATCCAAGGAAAAAAATCCTCTTTGAAATTGCTAATAAGTCTAATGAGTGTTTGCAAACAGGAAGTAAAAAAAAAAATAAAAATAAAAAAAGAATTATGGGTTATGAGATCTTTTCTCATTTTTCTTACAATCAACAACATCCAGAAAAGAGACAGGAAGCAGCAACAACAATGATGAAGAGAAGTGAGCGAAAATGCATTTATCGCTCCCACCCCTCACCACTGTGTCTCCCCTCACACTCTCTCCGGAAGGAAATGGAGGCCACTTTATCTGTTTATTGTATGTGTTCTTGTTCCTCGCCAGCTGTGAGCTGCTTGAAAGAATTACACGTCCGTCTCGGCCTGTGCGGATCCAGAAATTCGATTTCAAAGATGCATGGAATGTGTTATTAGATTGTGTGGTGATCGTGTCTCACCACCCTCCCATCTTGTTCAAGGGATATTAAGAGCTTGTGTGTATCTCCATCGTGTGGAGTTATCAGTCCGTCATATCGCTCTATGGTATCTCAGGGCTCTGTGTTGTGTGTGTGGTGGAACGATAACATAACCTCCTGTATTGGCCCTTGCCTGACTTTGCGATGTGCATGACTGAAAACATCTATTATTTCAATATCACACAAGTCATGTGCAGTGTTCACACTTTTGCCCTACTTCCTTTCACACTGTGTTCTTCACTTGCTTCCTCAACCCAGGGGTCAGGAGCACAAGACCAGTGTATCATCCATCATCTACTGCCATAGATAGATATATAATATAGAGGGAGAAAGTGATCACAAGGAGAGAGGAGGAGAAGACACAGTAGACATTGTATTAGAAGTCTATTTCACAGTCAAACAGCTGTTGAGATGATCAAACAATCTCATAAGAATCAAAGCCAACACTTGCTGAGTTAGTGAGGTAATCTCCATCTAAAAGCTCTGGCTAAAAGCTAATGAGATTCCCTATGGTGAAAATCCATTGAGCATTGCTCTGCTTCAGAAACTGTTTTTTTTTTTTTTTTTCTCCTACTTCTGATCAAGGCGTTTGCTAATTGTCAGTGAGATTCACTCTGATCACTGCTTTCTTTTAAAGCGTGGGACATCGTTGCTTTAGGAACTCCTCAGCCGAGCCAAGTTTGGAAAAGAAATCAGTGCAGTAAACCTCACCATCTATCCGAACTACTTTCCTTCTGTTGTGCGCTTTGAACAGTCGGAGACCAAAGAGAATTTTGCGAGAACCAATTGGCTTTGTTAGTTATTTAAAAAAACCTTAAAAAAATAATAAAAAGAAACATCACCAACAACATCTACATAAACCCCAGTGGACTTCTTTCCTAGTTCTCGTCCTAAACATCAGTTCAACCTACCTAACACTCCAATCGAACAGGCCTTGCCTCCATTTTTACATTTTTTTCCTTCTGTTTCCAGGGTAACCAAGAGGCAACCAATCCGGTGGACGCGATGGCTCAGTCCTACACCCCAGCACAATTTCCTCCCCCACAGAACGGTATCCCAGGAGACTTCACCGCACCCCATGCCCTTCCCACGCAGGACTACACAGGACAAAGCCGAGTACCCGAACACACCCTGACTATCTACACACCAACACAGACACACAGCGACCCAGTAAACAATGACAGCAACACAACAACCATCACCAACACAGTGAGTACACATGTAGCAATCAAACACAACAGACCGGCACTTAACCACAAGACTCAAGGTAGTTCAAGGTTTATTCAGAGTCTGTGAATTTCGGTGGCCCTTGGATAATACCCTGTATAGAATGTCGCTTTGAATGTTTATGATCTTATTTGCAAATAAAATCTGCAGGTTTTCATTTCAACCAAGTAGTAAAAGCGAATGAATGGATGCTAATGATGAACTATTGATATGTGGCACCTGCTTGTTTTTGTGGGGAGGTGGTACCTAAGTGGTTAACATATGGGCTCAGAAGGTTATGAGTCTAAATCTCAGCCACACCAAGCTGCCACTTCTGGCCCCTGAGCAAGTCCCTTTGGCTCTGGATAAGAAAGGTGCTTTATACTTGTCCAATGTAATTTAAATCACAGTGAAATTCTTCACATATTCCAGCAATGTTATGAAACTGGGATCAGCGTGCAGGGTCAGCCTTGAGCACAGAGGGTTGAGGGCCATGCTCAAGGGCCCCAGGAGTGTCAGCTGGAAATACCAGAGCTTGAACCCCTAACCTTCCAATATGTAACCTAGGCCGTTAAATCATGATGCATGCACGAGTTGTTAATGGGATGCTCTTGACCAAATAAATAAATGCCAATGCCTTTGTTTACCCTCAAAAAAAGAAATAAAACTCGCCCTGAGTTTTAAAAAGTAAGAGAGAAACATGGGGACTTTTTAAAAATGTTTAAACATCTTTACACAGTGACAGTGAACAGTGACAAGCCTCTAATAACCTCGAAAACAAAGTATCATCGAGTCAGACTAATGAGGCCAAAAAATCCTGAATCGACCAAACTTCCAAAACAAACCCGCAAAACTTTTGTTTGGTCTGTTGTATGTGTCTTGGCAGCGATTTGGCATGTGGTGCAATCATGGACACATTTCATAAGCAATTTTTTTTCCTGGCATTATGTACCTCATCACCCTGATTGCATTTCATTACCCCTGTTCTAAACCCACATTTCCAGATGTGTCACCTCTCACTGCTGCATACTAATGGTCACCACCACCACGGTATCATTGACCAGACAGATCAGCCTCCTTTGCTCTTTTTTTTTTTTTTGGTGCCTCCTATTCGCCATGTTGTCATTAGCATTTTTAAAAAAGTGGGAAAACGATCCATGGCTCGGCTTCCTCAAACGTTTTACAGCTTTGGTCCAATTTTCTTCATGCTGTGAGTTCATTATCCGGCCTTTATCTGGGAGAAGATTGGAGGTGCTGAGTGGGTGCTGTGATTGTGAAATGGAAGATTTGAGACTAATTCTTGTCCGGGATATTGGCGTGAAAAGGAATAGAGTTACCAGAACAGGCTAATAAATGGCGGCGGAACGGTATTACATGGTCCACTGTCCGAAATAATGAGGGAAGAATCTTCATGTGACACGAATATAATGATATGTCAGAGACAGGATTATTATAATACCCCAGTGTGTGTCATGAGCTGTCATGTCTCCTTATGACGACTCATGGCCAATTACTCATTTGTTTTGAGACAGAAGACATGGAGCTGTTTGTTGAGGTTGCATCACAACCCCTCAATGTGTCTCGGCGTCTCAGGAATTATCCAGGCAGGACAGTTTGGGAAGAAGCTCGTGTAAATGTTGAAGACACTTTGGACGTGCAGCAGGACTCACATTTCTGTCTTTTTTTCTTCTCTTTTTTTTTTTCTTTTTACATGATCATTGCCGTTGGTACAGCTGCTAGAGTTGCTGTGATTGAGAAGAAGTGTAAAGTCTGGATCATATGAAGCAATGAAGAAAAAATCGGGACATAGCGTTTAAAGAAATCTTTGGTCAAAAGCTTTTTCGATGAAAGTATCAAATCCAGAAATGGTCTGTCTTCCTGCGATCCCCAGCGCTGGCTAGGTTTAGCCGAAAGCCCTTAACAAGCATCATGTTATCGATCCGACCTTTTCTAATTACATCCAGCGAATTTACGCCAGCACTAAATAACCGCACTTCTTTACAGTTCAGCCGAATCTCGGCTTTCACGCACAGCACAAACCGGTGGTGTTTATTACACTCCTGCGGAGGGTCTATGAGCCCGATCGGCCTGTTCCCATCACGCACCGTGCGTTTTGTAACAGTTAATTTAACCCTGATGATTTGAATGTGTAAATGTGATCTTTTTAAGTGATTTCCCAGCGTGAGACGCTCAGGCTGCTGTGGAGTCAGTCTTTCGCTGCGGGAGGTCGGGGGTTGGAGCTCGGCGGTACAGATTCCAGTGACTTGATTGCATGCTAAATGTTTTTTGGAGTTTCAAAGAAATCAAAAGTCATAAGGCAACCTCATGCAATTCTTAAAGCTTTACTTTGGTTAGAGTTAATAATAATAATCCATTTGTATGAACTTCGGCTGGGGGGAAAAGCATCTTAAAATGAACTGTGCCTCAGTTTAAAGAAAACTGCAGAAGAGTTTTTATTAGCATAAGATGTAAAAGCAACATGCAAGAAAGAGGCCTGGTTTTTATTGCCGGTCCAAATATGGAGGCCCAAATCGGGGACTGAGTTTTTTGCTTTTGCATTTGCTGGAACATTCAAATTCCCTCACAAACGTGGCTACTGTGGCTACTCCACTATGATTTGCGGTTCACCGAAATACCATTTGTGACGGTCTCACTATGGATTCTTCTTCCAGCTTCAAAAATTTCTCCTAAAAAAGAAAAAATCCTGACCATTCGAGGAAGTGAATGAATGAAGAATGAAAAGAATGAAGATATTTGATAAAGTATGCTGAAATAAGTAGAACAGTTAAGTTGATCATATCTTTAGAAAAATTATTATTAAAAATAAAATAAACTCTTTCACACACAGAAACACACACACACTTCTAAATGTATCTTTATTACCCAAATGGGGTCTGACAGATGCAATATATTTAATTATATTTTTCCATTTATTTAATTTAATTTAATCAATTTAATTTGTGCCAATGTAATTGATTGATAATATAATTATAAATAACCAGTGCTGGGCCCTAAACCGATCAGCTACTGAGTTTTAAATCGCTTTGGATAATTTTCCAGATATCTGGATATTTTCCGTGCTCCTGTCCTTAATGTCTGTTTACCCATAACAACACTTTTCCCAGTATCACTAAGGTAAACAGAAAATGACATGGCAAGTTAAATGAGCCTCCTTACTTAAAATACAGCACCGATCACGCATATCATGACATCTCGACACGAACCATGATACCGTGATTTACTCAAACACAAAAACAGCCCCCAAAAAAAGAAAAAACGAATTAGAAGTTAGAAAAGGCTCTGGAAGAAGCATTGTAATATTATTGGAAAAGAAATCTGTTGTAGCTCCACAACAATGTACATTATATGGACAAAAGCATGTAGACACCAGACAAAGATTGATATGTGCTTGTTTTTAAAAATCCCATTCCACATTTATTCCCCATTCACTCTATAATATCCTGCACTATTCTGGGAAGATGTTCACTAGATGTTGGACTGTGCTTGTGGAGATTTGTGCGAGATTCATTCAGTTATAAGGGTGTTAGTAAAGTCAGGTACTGATGTAGGTGAGGGGGAAAAGGCCTGGGGCTCAGTCAACATCTCAATTTATTCCAAATGTGTTCAATAGGGTTGAAGCTCCATAGCAGGAGATCTTATAGTCAGGTATTCCAGTCCATACAGTCTTAGTGTACCTGCTGAAGAGTCTTGAGTTGTGTATGCAACGATAAATCATGGTCAAGAATTGAAGTCACATTTATGAGCATAGTAAAATGGTTGGAAAATTTGAAAATATTCCGGATTAGAAAAACATTCAGTATCCATAGTGTTTGAAAGGCATAACACCTACTGACCAATCATAATCCAGAATTCAACAGTGTCATTGGATATGAAAAGTTTTCAAAATGGGATTAATGTGCAAAGACTTTGAGTGTGGTGGAAAGGAGTCTTACATTTAGTGTGTTCTTTATTCTGCTCAGGCTTTGCGAGTTCACAGAGTTTATCAGTGATGAAAAGAAGTAAAGTTTCTTAGGGCTTTAGGAGGATACTTAAAATTTGTCGAGATTCACTCCAGTTGGAACGGTTCTTGAAAAGTGATTTTTGGAGAGTGTGTGAGTGTGCGATTGAGAGAGAGAGAGAGTGTACAGGGCTGCAGAAGAGCTGCAGGGCATCCCTATTGATTCAGCTAGCCAAAACAGATTAGGCGTACAGCGTGGCCTCCTTTCCCACGCTCTAAATCATTCATGCTACACCGTGTTCAATCTCTTCAGCAGCAATAAATAAAACAGGTAAGATTTAGCTAAATAGAACACTGGGAGAGAGAGAAAAGTACAGAAATGGTGGAGACACGGAAAGAATGATAAAGGTTTAGAATGAAGCGTGCTGAGAGAAACGGAAGACAAGCTTCTTTTTTTAACTCTCAGTTTTCTTAGATGAAATGAAGCGGATCTTCAAAGGCACGTGAAACGCATCCAGTCGAAAAGAGAAAACCAGACATCCTTGAAAACTATTTATCACTCTTTGTTTTTATTTGTTTAATAGAATTTAACTCCAAACTTTTGCTAATACTGATGTGCAGTACTGGATGCCTATTTCACAGTTATTTGATTTCTATAGTGCTTTCAAAAATGACCAGTGAATCATAGTTCAAGTGAAGGAACTAGGAGAATCCTAACAAATCCATAGCCATCCTATACAACTGCATGCCTCCAACTTTGCAACAATACTGTACGATAAGCATAATGACCTGCTTCGTCTCCATAATAAGATTTAAAGAGATCACTTCACCTTTCCGTGACATTCGTCTCTCGCTCGTGAATCGATCACATCATCTTTTTCTTTACTCGACTCGACTCGCTTCCTCCGTGAGCTGGATTTGTGCACAGGGCCATTGTTATGCTGGAACAATATTCTCCTAGTTCAAGTGAAGGAACTAGGAGAATCCTAACAAATCCATAGCCATCATATACAACTGCGTGCCTCCAACTTTGGCACAATACTGTATGATAAGCATAATGACCTGCTTGTCTCCATAATAAGATTTAAAGAGATCACTTCACCTTTCCGTGACATTCGTCTCTCGCTCGTGAATCGATCACATCATCTTTTTCTTTACTCGACTCGACTCGCTTCCTCCGTCTCGCTCGCCGCGTTCTTCACTTCGCTTTATCGAAGGAGATAAGTTTGACATACGGTCAGGACTACAGAAAGATGAAGTCCGTATGAATAATAGATATCGTATACATCCAGCGTTACGATTGAGCGTTCAGCCAGAGAGCAGTGGAGCAGATTAAAGGAAGCTGTTGGATCTATTTTATTCGGGTTGAAGCGAGGAAAAAAAAGATTCTCAACATGGGTTTCGGATACAGTGCCTCTATTCCATAAGTAAATGTTAGACACATTGTTAGAGTTCATTCCCACATCACTCCATTCGCTTTATTTGATGGTTCGTGTTTATTTTATGCAACAGTTAGATCTGTGCCACTAATCTGATTGGTTGAAAGGCATTCCAGAGTGTTGGTATTCCTTTAGAAGGGCAGTGGGATGTTTTATCCTCTGAATCACACACAAAATTCTGCTTTTGTTCGATTTTTTCATCCATATATGATTCTCATATTCACATTTACAGCATTTGGCTGATGCCCTTATCCAGAGCGATGGTGATCTGGAATGCTGACTGCACCCCAGGCTCTCCCAAGGCCACTGGGGTTGGATGATCACAAATCTTAACAAGCACACTCCAAAATCTAGTAGAACATCTTCCCAGAAAAGTGTAGGGACTTAATGGGCAAATGTACGATTATATAGTCAAGTGTTCACATACTTAGGTGCATATAATGTATCTCTACTAACAGCATTGAGATTTTCGTCATCACAAAGAACAGAATGGAGAGAATTACAAAAAAGAAGAGACAGAAGGCAGAGAAGCGCTCGTCTCATCCTGGACCTCACTCCGCACCTCACCTCTGAGTGAGCCGTCTCTACAGAACCGCCTTCAGTCGGATCACCAGTTTTGTAACACAAAAGAAAAAAACCTGAACAGAGATGTTTGATCAGCTTTGTGTTTCATTCTTAATCATGTCCTGGGGTTAAGGAAAGAGAGAGTGAAGTCTTCTCACTCGATCATCACTCTATCATCACTTTCTTCTGCTCTCTCTCTTTTTCTCTCTCTCTCTCTCTCTCTCTCTCTCTCTCTCTCTCTCTCTCTCTCTCTCTCTCTCTCACACACACACACTTTTAGTATTTTGTATTTGATTCCATTTCATCTGCAGGCCTGCTGTGCAGAGACCCCACAACACAGGAAGAGATAAGACAGACACAGACTCCCATATACACACACACACACACACACACACACACACACACACACACACACACACACACACACACACAGAAGCAAACGGATGAGATAAAAAGAACTGTGTATGTGGGCCATTAAAACAGACAGCAAAGACAGAGACATAGAGAGAGATATATAGAGAAAACGGGAGAGAGAGAGAGAGAGAGAGAGAGAGAGAGAGAGAGAGAGAGAGAGAGAGAGAGGGGGGGGGGGGGGGGGGTGGTTAGGAAAAAGGGGGTGGAGTGTTTAGGAAAAGAAACAGTGAGAGACAGAGACTTTGTCCTACATTGACATCTTGCAAGTTTGTAACTATTTTTGATCATTTTTTTTTCTATTGTATTTTCTACCAATGCCAATAAACTTCTCTGAAATTGCAACAGAATAAGAGCCATATAGGGGGAATTTTATGAGTGATATGGTTCGGAGAATTTGTTGGTTTAAATAAAAAGTTCAGTGATGGCAAAAGTACACACATCCTTCACTTAAGAAGTACAGGTACTCATTTTTTAAAAGACTCTGGTAAAAAAAGTGCTGACTACACTTTTTTTACTCAGGTTGAAGTAAAGAAGTTTGGGCTCGGACCTGTAATTAAGTAAAAAGTAACCAATTCTACTTCCTGTTTTAGTGTCACGCTGGTAACTGGACATCAGATCATATTAACATTAGGGCTGTCATTCGCTGAATAAACGTGTGTTACGCTGAATTTTTTAATTTCACCTTTCATAATAATTTATTTATTTGATTTTTTTATAAAAATGGTCAAACGGAAATGTGCGCTGCGTTAATCGCGCGCTAATAAAATTTGTGCCATTGAAATGAATTTACAGGCTGAATTTTGACAGCCCCAATTAATATATTAATACAAAACAAATTAAAAATGTTGGCATCTTATGAATGTATTTAAGCTGAATATCCACCATGTAGAACACAAGCAGAGAAAAGATGATGATCAGGTGATCAGGAATGTTTCTGTTCTCAGTCATGTTTACATCACTGACTCCCTCTGTCTCATCGATGTTAACCCCAAACTTCTTACTGCCTTCTGCCTGTTTATTGTTAACTTCATAAACTACTGTGTGAGAGCCAGGATACACCAGTGGTAGATTGAAAAAGCTGATGGGGTGAAAACGGAATAGGGAAAAAAATGTACACCTAACAGATTGAAAACTAAAGTAACGAGTTTGTTTTTAAAATGTCAGAAGAAGAAAGTACAGATATTTGTGTAAAAATGTAATGAGTGAAAGTTAAAATAAAATAAATAGTGACGTAAAAATACCGATAGAAAAATCAACTTAGCTACAGTAATAAAGTATTTGTACTTTGTTAGTTTTCACCATTGCTTTATTTATCATCTTACTCCTCATCTCCTATTCAGGTCTAAGTTTGGTTAGGAGACCACGTCATTATCAGGTTTGGAGTAGGATTGAAGTTGAAGTCTGGAATATAAATGTATTTGACTTGCCAGACGTTTCCACCCGACAGACGTCCTCCAGTGGAATCCATGAAAGTAATCTGATCACAAGTGCCCACTGGAGACACGCTCATAACGCCAAGTGTGATCTGCCAGTGTTTCTGAGCACAAGGATGCATCTTTCTCTCTCTCTCTCTCTCTCTCTCTCTCTCTCTCTCTCTCTCTCTCATACTGTCTATACTTTTTACAGCATATATATATATATATATATATATATACCTATACTGCATGTCTGCTTGCTGTCTGTCTCCTCTCTTATATACACTTTCTCTCTCTACCTCTCTCGCTCTCTCTCTCTCTCTCTCTCTCTCTGTCACTCTCTAAATTAGTCTCTCTCTTGCAGGTTTCTCGCTTTCTATCATTGTCTTTCAGACATTCTTTCTCTCTCTTCTTTTCTGTCACTGTATCTCACACACTTTCTTTTTCTTTCTACTTCTCCCTGTTACTCTCTTATTTTGTCTCACTCTAACCCACATGCCTACTCTCTCTCTCTCTCTCTCTCTCTCTCTCTCTCTCTCTTTCTCTCTTTCTGTCATTGACTTTCTCTCTTTACATCTCTCTGTTTCACTCTCTTTTTTCTCTCTCTCTCTCATACCCAAACTCCTTCTCTCACTTTCTCTGTGACCCTGTCACTCTATTAATTTCTCTATTTATTTGTGTGTGGAAAAAGTGGCAAAACAAGGGGGGAAAATACATCATTTTTATCATCATCATCATCATCATCATCATCACACTTAATGATGGAAACAGCAG
>MU551630.1:3895868-3898368 GCA_024362625.1 Silurus asotus
TGAGAGAGGCTCATCACTTTACCTTTACAGTGAGACAGTCACAGTAACACATGAAGACAAAAGGAGAAAGAAAGAGATGAGTAAATAGTATAATTGATTACAGAGATTTAAAGGACACATTGTACTATATATATATATATATATGTAGCATCTTTTAACAGCCGTCTGTAAATGTCTAGGAACTGAGGAAAGCAGTAGTTTTGGGTGATGAATGTTGTCATATGGGATTCTAACTGCTCAACAGTCCTGGGTCTTCTTTGTTGTATTTTTTGATTCAAGATACAAAACAGCATACGATTTTTGTATATATCCCTGTTTATATCATTGGGAACACATTGTATATGTTATATACACTACAGATGCTGCATGCAGTACAGGCATTACACACACTGCATACATTATATGCACTGTATACACAACATTCAATTCATAAATAGCATACATTATATACACTACAGACTCTAGATACCTTATATTCATTACATGCACTGCAAACATTATATCCTTTATACAGACTGCATATGGCATATATATATACACTAGACATGTACATAAATAATGTATATAATAATATTGCACATACACACTGCATGTACACAGAGTGAGACTGTAATGTAAGTAAAGTGGGTGAATGAGAAAATAAAAAAGAACAAAATAATTTAATAGAGCGCTATATGTAAAAAAAAATACAATATATATATATATATATATTTATCGTATTCATTATTTACGCTACATATGGTATATGCATTCTGGGTATGAAAAAAACATTGTAAAAGATTTATTCAATAAATTACACAGTTTTAAAGGAACGCTGCACAATTTGAACTTTATTCATATGAATGCTTTTATTGCTTAGAAAAACCACTATCCTCAATCCTTTAAATCATTCTTCTCTTTGATTCTCACTTCTCTTTGCAGCAATTCGGGAAGATTTTAGACGTGGAAATCATTTTTAATGAACGGGGATCTAAGGTAAGTTCTTCTTTACATTCCTTTTCATTTTTTTTCCTCTTTTCTCTGAGCGCTGCTTTGTTTTGTTTCTAAATGAGAAAACCCCATAGCTAAAATGAAAGATATCGGTGATTCATCAGTACATTAACTCCTATTTCTTTGTGCCAACTGACGAATGAAGACTAAATGAACAATAAATACATATTTTACTCCCTGGCTGCATTAAGGAGCGAATATTTTCCCTTTTCTTTCTGATAAATCCAGTTTTCCATGTTCCTCTCGGCCCCCCATCAGCTTCACGAGATTAAGCTGTGGATAAATCGAAACCCTGTGCAGCACGCATTTATTGTTCGTGTCCTACAAAGCTCATTACCCAGGGTGCCTTGCCCCTTCCCCCCTCTCATTTGCCACTAGCGTGCTGGCATAATGAACCAAGCGGGCCATTAATAAACAATCTATTTCCTATGACGCTTCGGCAATTTGCATTCAATATGTTTGTCCGCTTTGAAAAATGGCGGCTGCTTTCGCTCCCCTCTCGTGTAAGCTAATTATTTGTGCATGAGGAGAAAAATAAAGACGCACAAAAAGGAGGGTTCGTTTAGCCCACGGTGTGGGGATCTGGATGTGTCGCTGTGCCCGTGAATGTCCGAGGGGAATGCCAACGTGTAATCTCATTCACTTGTGTTCTAATGAGAAGATTTTCAACAAACAGAGTCCTATTTAAAGCTAAACACATGGACTCCATTTCTCTCTCTAACTTCACCACCTTCTCATCTCTGCCTGTTTTTAATTATGATAAAAGACGTTATTTGAGAGATCCTGCGATTGCAGCAGGCTTTTACTCACAATCTTACAAACAGCATTAGCATTCGAAATTGAATTCAAACAGTGTTTCAGGATAATAGTTTCATCAAAATCCTGAAACAAATTATTGTTCACAAATATTAAGTATTTCTTATTGATTCGTTTGTTTGTTTGCTTAATGTAATATTTTTTATTTATTTATTTATTTATTTGCTTGTTAGCTTGATGGACTGTTTGTTTCTTTCTTTCCATCTTTCTTTCTTTATTGGAAGCAGATGTATGAGTGAGTCGTCGAAATTTCCATACGAGCTGGAAATGTAATTGCAGTAATTAAACCTAAAAGTTTAATGAAACGCGTCTGTGTCCCACTTCCTCCAATGTGGCGGCGTTTCCATAGCGACCTGACGGCTCCTCACTTTTTTTCCTCTAACAGTCTATAATAAAAAGCACTACTTCCTCTCTCGCTGCTGTCCACTTCCTGCTGCTCACAACACTTAATTCTCTTCCCTTTCTTCCTTCCTTTCCTTTTTTTCTTTGTTCTGTCTCTCTATGTGTATAACGCTCCGCCCTCTCTCCTCTGCTGCGCTGTGCTCTGTTCTTCTCTGCACTCATCCTCAGGGCTTCGGTTTTGTAACTTTTGAAATGAGCACAGACGCAGACCGTGCGCGGGAGAAACTAAACGGTACAATCGTAGAAGGACGCAAGATCGAGGTGCTTCTCCTGTTTTTCCCTTTTTTTCATT
>MU551630.1:3900868-3905868 GCA_024362625.1 Silurus asotus
TGTAGCGCTTCATAGTGACGGTTAAGGCAAAAAATAAAACAGAAAGTAATGGATGGTCAAAATCAGCCCAGAAATTTGAGGATATCTCATGTGAAGAAACAACCGGACAGAAAGTAATCTAAATTAAATTCGAGACATGAAACAGGTGACCACATTAGGATAATCAAATAACACTTTGAAAGCTTCTATGAAATTGTAAGGTTTTCTGTAAGGAGTTGTTTATTTACCAGTTATGGAAGAAGTCTGCTGTGGGACAGTTGGACATAAAACTAGACAATGTTTTAGAGAGAACAGTTATTTTCTTGGTAATGTGACATGAGAGAAAAGAAAACAGACTGTTTACAGCTGCTATAATACAAATGAGAACAGGAACTAACTTCTTTTTTATGGATGTACCACAATATTAAATGTAAACAGATAAAGAATTTGACATTATTTTAATAAATGAACAAACGTACCATTGTTGATGAATTTCTGTAGCAAAAGAGGAAAATAAAACACTTAGGGAATTCAATAGTAATGCATCATGACATCACTTCGTGAACCAGTCATTGATTATTTATATGCCAGAGTGTTTAATTCCATACTTTTTTTTTTTAACTGAGGGCATTGCAGCCAAACTGTAAGTACCGTTTCAGAATACATTTACTGTTATACAATTATTTTTTAGAGTACAAATTGAATTTTATAGTCCTGACACCGCTTTAAGGAAATACAATTCTAGAGTACTTATTCAAGGGCTTATTCAAGGGGTTCAATTCTTGAGCTCTTCTGCTGTATTTTATGTATTATGATTATTGTATACAAATACAGTACAAAGTACAAATTTGATTTTGGGGTATGGACTATGTTATACATTTTTTATTTAATTTTATTCACAGATTTCAATTGTTGTTCTTAAAACATTTTGTTTTAAGATTCAATTCTGGAGTAGGGTTAGGGTAAAACCTAAAAAAAAAAAAAAAAGAACTGAATTATTTCTCTAGATTGTTGGCTGATTTTCTAATGCTGTTCCTAAAAAAAGAATGTATAGCAATGTATAATTCCAGAGTTCTGTTGCTGTCCTAAGATGTTTTTTTTTTTTTTATAATAACGATTACATTTCTAAATTCTGGACACTGTTATGAAATTATTACATTTGTAAAGTACTCATTTATTTTCCAGGCTTCCAATGTAGTTCTTATAAGCATTTGAGAACGTATTCTATAGTAATGGTCCATCTTTGAGAGCTCATCTTCTGTTTTATTTTTTCCCTTCAGAATACAGATTCAATCCTATAACTGTTCTGACATCATTTTCTAGACCTCCAGTGCTATTTCTAAAGTAATGATTTCAAAATGCTTCTGTTTCTGTTTATATAGAGCACCGATTCAATTTAAGAGTTCAGATTTTTCTAAAGTGTTTATTCAATTCTAGAATTTCTAAGCTGTTCTAAAATTATTTAACTACTTCAGTTCTTTTTTTATGTTTTAGAGTTCAATGCAAGTCCTGACATTGTTCAAAAATACAGTTCTAAACTTCTGATGCACTTCTAGATTCCAGGTCAGAGATTTTTTGGTCTAGGCTAACCACAACCCTAGGTTTAGGCTAACCTTTAATCCTTAACTTAACCCTAACCCTAGATTTTTTTAGGCCAATTTACAACTCACATCAAAAATGTACTTCTAGAGCTATAAATCTGACATAATTTAAATAAAATGAAAATTAATATATAATTGTCAGTGAATTGTTGTGGCATTGGAGAAAAAAATGTTGGTAACAGTAACACATCACTACACTACTGATCACACAGACACATTTTAGCACAACCGAGAGTGAGTTATTCCATACACTCTATAAAGTACATATCTAACATGTGGCAGTGCAGCCGTTAAATAAATAGAGTGATCAGAATTGTTGACATGCCGTCACATGTGTGATCATTTTTATTGTTTTTGATGCATGTGTGTTTTATAAATTTTGTGGTGTGTGGATCATTTTATAGGTTGAGCTCTGTTCACAGGAACATCTCACACAGCTCTCAAACACACACAGGAATATCAGCTATACATGATGATGTGGTAACTCTTTATATGTCTCAAACACACGTGCATACAAAACTGTGAATCCACACATCATTACACATGCATTCAGAGATATCCTGTATAATAACATATGCATAATTACACACACACACACACACACACACACACACACACACACACACACACACACACACACACAAACGTGTCTGTTCGCGATGGTGTAATAAATCACGCCGAGGGTTTTAGCGTGTAGCAGGCGGAAGGCTCTCGGCTGCTATGATTCATCGGCTGCTAATTTTTCAGCGCAGTTTGCCAAGCCTAAACGGCAGCATATGCTGACCAGCTGGGCCCAGAGAGACACGTTCTTTAATCTAACACACACAAACACACACACACACACACACAAACACACACACACACACACACACACACAGGAATGCAGGACTGACTGAAACCAAGGATGTGATAAATGTGACCAACCGTACATCTCCTGAAGATAAACAAGAGAAGCGAGGAAACAAGATGAAAGTTCGGATATGGTTCAGTAGATTTGTATTCAGTTTGAAAGTTCTGACACAGTCCTGAAGTTCTGTTCTAGATTAGCAGTTTTGTTCTGTGGTTCGATTTCAGGGTTCAGATCTGTACAGCAGATGCTATTCTGTAATTACTTTGAGATTGAATGAAGTTTTGTAGTTCTGATACAGACATGAAGTGATGTGCTTTTACACTTAATACTGGTGCTGCTATGACGCTGTTCTGATGTGGTTATTAGGTTTTGTTCCAAAACTATTTTCCATTCTATATATTTTTGAGTCATGATGCAGTTTCTTACTTCCAATCCAGGTTAGATCTGCACATCTACTAAGCCGAAGCTGTTCTACAATTATTATTTGGAGTATTAATGCATTTCAAGAGTACTGATGCTGTTCTTAAATTATTCTATAGGCTACTGGTGCATTTTTAGGGCTCTGATGCTTTTCAAAAAGTATTTTCTGGAGTGATGCTTTATATCTGGGGTTCTAGTCTAATTTTTTATAATGTTTTTGTGGTTGGCTCTTTTATTCAGGTGTTGTTCTCTCACTGTTGGTCTCTTTATAGGTCACTCTGATCTTTCATTATTCTGTTGCTCAGACTATTGGCAAAAGAGGGGGTGGAGTGATTAGGGGAGGCAGGAGAACCTCTTTAGTACCACTGGGGGTACCACTGGGGGGGTCTGAATGGCGCCAAAACAGCTCTCTTTTTCTCTATCCTGCAACATAAACCTCCCTGTGAGCACAGTGAGAGCAGCAGGGAACTGGAGACAGGAACAGAGACTGGGATTAGTTTATTTCAGTGTGATTGTGTTCCCTGTCTGAGGGGGGAAATGAAGTAATCGCCCAAAATGTGCTTCCTGAGAGAGAGGCTTCTCTGGTTCTCTGGTTGGAATCATGTACTAGTATTTATCTGATATTATGGCATCCACCAAGAAAGTGTGTGGTGAAGAACTAAATTTTCTTTGTTGTTTTTTTTTTTTCTTTCTTTCTTTCTTTACACAGTACCATAGTTCAGTAAAAACATACAGACTGGAACATAATGAAACTCCAGCTGCATTCTGCACCGAG
Source organism: Silurus asotus (assembly GCA_024362625.1). NCBI lineage: Eukaryota > Metazoa > Chordata > Actinopteri > Siluriformes > Siluridae > Silurus > Silurus asotus. Next base: position 3,904,494 of record MU551630.1, read on the forward strand.
GAACCATGGACAGCTGGGATTTAGCACCATACACGCCCATAAATCTAAACTATTAAAGTGTTATTGTAGCAGGAATGATGAAACAAAGCACTTCAGCATCATGGACGTCTATAATTCAGCACCACAAACAGCCATAATTCAACATCATGGACTCTGTGGGGCTGTGATTTAACACCACACACTGTTCTATGTAGAAACTAGTAAATTTTTAGTGTAATACTGATGATTAAAAAAAAAGTACATCAGTTGCATTGGGGAAATACGATTCAGTAGATTGGACAGATGTGATTCAGTAACACTTAGTGTGAGAGCTGCCCTATTTCTTATTTCTTCTTCTGAGGGACTATATAGCCAGCATACATGTGATTCAATATATTGGTTTTAAATCATTAGATTCAGTACAACAATAGGTTATGAGTCAGAATCATACACATAGATATGATTCAGCACCATGGACAGCTACAGACGAGTAATTGATAATATGGGATTCAACACCATGAACAGTCTGATTCAGCACCACTGACAGCTGCTTCTCAGTAACAGGGATACTGAAATTTAGCACTATGAACAGTGTGATTCAGCACCATGGACAACTGTAACTTAGTAACAGAGATGTAATACAGTACAATCAACAAATATGATTCAGCACAATGGACAGCTACAAAAAGCAACAGGAAGGCTATGATTCAACTATTTGAAAGCTGCTGAGAGTCTGTGATTCAATATTATGAACACTGTGATTCAGCACTATGGACAGTTGCTTCTCAGTAACAGGGATACTGTAATTTAGCGCCATAAACAACTGATTTTCAGCACTATAGACAGCTGCAAACCCAGTTAAAGAGTCTAATTCAGAACAACTAACAGTGAACAGTAACAAGGACAGCTGTTTTTTAGCACCATGGACAGCTGCAACTCAGTTATAGAGTCTAATTCAGCACACTGAAGTGTGATTCAGTAACACGGACCGGGTTTTTTTCAGCACCATGGACAGATTTTTTCAGCACCATAGACAGCTGCAATTCAATTACAGAATCTAACTCAGCAATATGAACAATGTGGTTCAGTACCATGGACAGCTACGATTTTGTTAAAGTATCATAGTTTCCAAAGACCAAGGTTTTTTTAATGGAGCTGCTGTGTGAGCATCCAATTACAAAATTAGAAAAAAAGGGGGGAAAATAAATGAGAAGCTGTAACAGGGGTTATAAACTTTTGAACAGAATAGAGAAAAGATAAGAACCAGAGTGTGTCACACGAATAGGGAAACAGTGATATTACAGTTGAGCGTGAGAACATTCTGAAATGGCTGAAGTAGCTGAAGGACTTCCTCCGGTTGTCTCATAGAATTAATTGTATCCCGTTTGAGTACACT
>MU551630.1:3910868-3926464 GCA_024362625.1 Silurus asotus
GTGATTTAGTGAGTACAGAGACAGTCAGTACATCTCTCTCTCTCTGTCTCTGTCTCTGTCTCTCTCTGTCTCTCTCTCTGTCTCTCTCTCTCTCTCTCTCTCTCTCTCTCTCTCTCTCTCTCTCTCTCTCTCTCTCTCTCTCTCTCTCTCTAACAGTCCCTCTTTGTGTATTGCTGGTTGACTTGCTGCCCTGCGCTCCAGGCTCAGGTTCCCTTATCTGCTCCCTGCAGACCTCCTCTATTTGTAAGCGAGCGCTGGAGGAAAGAGGGGAGGAGAGAAAAGCGAGAGTAAATAGAGGATGAACTGAAGTCAAATAAAAAAATAAATAAACAAAAAAACGCATCTTGTCCTGCCTCTGAAGGAAGAAAAAAAGAAAGAGGATTAGTTCTGAACCGGCAGCGATAAAAACTGTATGGAAACACAATGGGCAGAGAGAAAAGGAAGACAGACCGACAGACACACACACAGAGGGAGAGAGAGAGAGAGAGAGAGAGAGAGAGAGAGAGAAGAGCGTACATCTCTTCAAGCAGTTCCTCAATTTCTCAATGTTCTCAATTTTCTCTGGTTTTATCTTAGTCTGACTTTTTTAAAGTTGTAAACTTTTTAACAGTTCAAACAGATACACCGAGACAGACAGACAGACAGACAGACAGACAGACAGACAGACAGACAGACAGACAGACAAAAAGATAGAGACAGACGTAATGACAAATAAAACAAAACAAATACACAACTGCATGGATACACATGAGAGAGAGAGAAAAACAGACAGAAAGGTAAACAGAAAGATTTGACAGATGAACAGGAAGAGAGCAGGAAGGACAGATATACAGATGCTTTAGTGGATTGATAGATTGAACAAAAGACAGGCAGAAACATAAAATATGATGAACAGATAAATATATACAGTATAAACACAGTGCAGATTAGAAAGTAACTGTATTTATTATTTATGATGTTTTGCCCCATTTGGTTCTGCCCTTCTCTTTCCTCTCTCACACTCACACACTCTTTAATGTGGAACAAAGTGTCTGGTTCTCCTTCATGCCATTAACACGTCTTCCTTATTACACACTGAGGGCTTCTCCTGCTGCGGAGCATTTTACACTACACCATCCCCTACTGACTGAAACCAACACCACACACACACACCACAGTGACCAACCACTGTTAAATTCCTTTTCTTTTTCTCTTCTCTCTCTCTTTCTCTGTGTGTGTTTAGCTATGGTAGAGTCTATGCAACGGCAGATCCATACACTCATGCTATCAGCCCAGCTGCCACGTACAGCGTTGGCACAATGGTGAGTTCTTGCTGAACACACACACACACACAAACACACACACACACACACACACACACACTCTACACACTGTACACATTTAATATACACTATACACACTATATTTACACTATACCTACTATACACATTATATACGTAATATAACTGTGTGTGTGTGTGTGTGTGTTTGTGTGTGTGTGTATATATATATTAGTTTAGAGCTTTATTTATCCCCTTGGGGCAATTAATTCAAGCTACTGTGGTGCTTCACATATATATACACACACTCTACACTTCATCCTATACCATACATACTATAGAGATTACACATTTTATATAGTTCACACACTATGCACAAAACAAAGAAAACTATAAAACTATACATCCCATTATATGCGCTATACACACTCCTTACACTATACATCCTATAAACACCACTGGGTCCTAAAGTCTGAGTCCATGACCAAGAGTTGCTTTCACACTAATTGCTCCATTTGTGGAAGCATGCAGCAAATAAACAAGTTATCTAAAGAGTTTAAAGAGCTCAAAATACTCAGAAGAACACCAGGGTTCTGTTTAAATGGACTAAACACTAAAATATTATTATTATTATTATTATTATTATTATTATTATTATTATTATTATTATTGCACACTTATTAAAAGACTAATATTCCTAGTTCTTGGTGATGGACTTTAATTTGAGACCCGATTTTGTGCTTCCCCTGTGTGCTGACTCTGTAATAATGCAATGATCTGTTGGGGTGTATTATGTTGTCTCTACTGCCCTCTAGTGGATTGTTTTACTATTTTTTTTATCGTACCTCTCACATGATTCTACACAATAAAATAAACTTTTCCGCGCACAGGTACACATTGCATTTATCCTTTCATTACATATAAACCTTTGAACCATATTTCAGAATGAAACAGAGAGAGTACACACACCCAATAATAACAGACGCAAACACACGTTTTCTATATCTCTGTGGTTCTTTCCTGGAAGCGTTGCAACTCTGAAAAGCAGTAACACTTGGTTTAACGCCTGTGTTCCTTTTGAGATACAACAGATCATTTGCCAAAACCTTTATCTGGCTAAATTACAGAATTACAGTTTTTTACTAGACAGCTGTTGTGCTTTATTTCCTCAAAAAAAAGAGAAATGCATTCTTCCGGGCGGAACGCAGCGACCCGTCACCTCCTATGCCGTCAAGTTAATGTCTGTTTTTAGCTAGCGTGTGCAGCATCGAACTTCTCCAAAGCTAAATCGCCTTACGATTCCAAAAAAGGTGCTCTAGACCTAAGAAAGCGTCCAAAAAAAAAAACGCAACGGCAGCACGATGAAGGATCGTTAAAACACAACATCAAAGATGGAAAACAACGGGCAGAGAGTGAGCAGAGCTCTTCTTCAAGAGCTTAGCAAGCACATGGAGACGTGCCGCAGTGTGCCATGCGACGTACAAACGCATGCTTCAGTGTAAAAGAAAAAAAATTGATTGGGATCGGCACGTTCCTGCTAATAAATGAGTCAGGGATTTTTTTTTTTAGCATTGCGTCATGCTAATGAGCATTTGGAAAACAGGGAAATGTGTTCTGCAGTGCAGCTGCTAGCTAAAAGCTTTCATTAATTATGACATTTGCACGTCAAGTCCTGCTTATTTGCTCAAGTAAATCTTTGCTTGTAGGCATTTTTTTGTTTCCTTCCACCCTTTTCTCAGAATTTCCTTCCACAAGAGTGTTTTCACAAACTCTGTCGTACTGTAAAAAAAATCTAAAAATCAAGGCTATGTGTGTGTGTGGTATCTATATATTATGCAGTTCTATACAGTATATTATACAGTGTGTGTGTGTGTGTAAGGGTGATGCTGATGTAGAAAGAATACAATTCAACAGCACCTAATTCTTTCATCATAATTGATTAACATCTCTGGACGAGAACGCGGCGCTCCTTTGCATTTAAAAAAGACAGTAATTCGGTAATTAGCTCCTCGGAGAACGCGCGAGGATCTATTTCTCCGGCGCGGAGAAGAAAGTTCAGCAACGTTTCTTCGACTCGAATGAAAGTTTGAAGTTCTTCTCAATTAGGGAAAGTGCGCCTTTGATGGTTTGAGATGTGGCCCGTGGAGAGGAGCGTAAAAGCCAGAGCTGGGTCTGATGAGGATCACGACGCGTTAAAGCCATTGGCAGCAAGGTTGGCACCTTTAGACAGACTTAAAAGAGAATATTAACAGGACGTCTCTTTGAAACGAGCGTTTTTTTCCTGGAGGAAAGGAAGATCCAGACGGCTTCACATTTCAATCCTACTTTATATTAGGAACGCCTAATAATTATGAGGAGATCGTAGGGGATGTGTTAGTGTTGCAGCTGAATTACAGCAGGAAAGCTCGTGGAGGTCTCTGTCTTCATTAGGACTCTCAGGAGGTCTCTGTGACGTGGTCTTCCATAATAGATTTGCTTTCTGAATTTGGAAAAGTCTATAAAATTTTATCTTTTAATAGATCTGATATAAATAGACTTGAGATGATCAGTAACTGTAGCTAGTAGGTAATAAATGTCAAATTATAATTCGGAGGTAGTAAATCTTTAGCTTGTTGAATATATTTTCTGTTTTGGGGGAAAACACTGAAAGCTGTTGTGTCTGATTTCTGTCCAACAGCCATTAATATACTTTCAGCTAAATTCACTATATGGACAAACGTATTGTGACACCTGAAATTTCCAGGCATATGTCGTTCTTACTGAAACTGTTACCACACAGTCTGAGGCACACAAATGTACAGGACGTCTTAGGATGCAGTAGACTGAAATTTTCCCTTTACTTCCTGTCACACAAACATGAAACCTGTTCCAGCATGGCAATGCCCCTGTGCACAAAGCCAGCACCATGAAGATACGCTTTATATGGGATGGAGTGGAAGATCTCATTCTATAGAGCTCTCACTTCAACCCTTTTGAACACCTTTGTAGCTGAATGAGCGAAATCTGTCCACAAGCACATCCCAACATCTAGAGGAACATCTTCCCAGAAGAGTGACGGTTACTCAAACAGCAAAACAGCAATCTTATGGTCAGTTGTCCACAAACTTTTGTCCATAGAGTGTTGGTGTTAGTATCAGTGCACACAAAAGTCACCGCTGTGATCACGATCATGATTTGCTCATGAATTGTTGAAGTGAGTAAAGGAATTATTGAGTAAATAAGTAAAGATCCATATTTGAGTAAAGAGGCAAGGCTTATGGTCATTTGTTTTTTAACCAGAATTAACCAATGCTTATAATTTTTTTTATGGAATTTTTTTGTTTGTTATTCTTTTATCCATTTCATTTCATTTAAGATTTGTAGCTACACTATTGCCAAAGCTGCTGCTCTAGAAAACTACACTTCATGATAAATCACAAGCCGAAACGTATCATGCAATTTACATAAAATTTCCATGTGCCCTAAAGCAATAGGTTCATAAAGTCCATGTTTTGGGGGAGTTTTTTGTCTGTATGAAGAAATATAGGAGAAGTAGAACACAAATTTAAAAAACGGTTTCAATTTGAAGAATAACAGTGAAATTTCTCTCTGCATCAGCATCAAATAAATGCTCGTAACACTAACACACATTTTATATACTGTATGTGCAATCAATTCACAAGCAGCTTCCTTCAGGAAAACACACCACAGCCTCTTAAAAAGTGGGAAGTGCTAGCTAGGATATTGGACTTCTGATTGTAAGGGCCTTCCTACCCCGGGGCCCCTGAGCAAGGCCCTTAACTACAAAAATAAGTAAATGTGAAAAAATAAATTCCTGAGATTACCCTCTTCAGGAAGGAAACCAGTGAGGAAGGAGAAGGAAGGCATTTTTCGCCTCTATCACTCTGACTGCCCCCCTCTTTTTTCATCTTTGATGTTGCAGGCTAGCCTCTGCCGAGGAGCGTACAGTCGCTTTACGCCCTACTAAAGCCGAGACAAACTCACCGGCCACAATAAATTAAAGCGAGCAAACCCCTTCTTGTCTGACAGGCGAAACGACCAGCTCCCGACGGCCTCGTCACACCACAACACTAACGCACTGTTACGCCTGCTTGTGTGTGTGTGTGTGTGTGGGTGTGTGTGTGTGTCTGGCTCAATATGATGTCACTGGTTATATTGGTATACATCTGAATCAAACACAGTCCTTACACACCTGTTATTTCTATGACGACTTGCTCATTGGCTGTATATTTGATCCATAACACTATATTCAAAACTTCTGTTGTTTTTGTTTCTAAAAAAGTTTTTCTTGTTACATTTTTTAGTCCAAATTTAATTGTAATACATGCATATATATATATATATATGGGAAAGAGAGAAAGAGATAAACTATCATTAAAGAGTCCAAAATAGTCAGATTGTGTTAAAATCTAGAATTGAATTTGCATAAATTTGTAATCTTGCATTTGTTCTAAAAGAAAATGCAACGAATCATTAATAATTTGATGTAAGAGGTAAAGCTAAGATAGCAAACCTATTGTTGAAACGGCAAAAAAAACGGAGAAGGAAGAGAAATACTGAGCAGGGCAGTTCCTATTACTATAACATGCACAAAAACAAGAACTTTCTCCAGGTATTCCTTTTTTTAGCATATTTATTTAGACAAACTGACATCCAGGTATTTCTTAAGCGCTATCATTTAATACATAATTATCACATAAGTCATGTGTTATATTTCTGTACGGAGGTTTCTGCCGTAATGTTCAGCAAAAAAAAACAAAAAAAAATTGTTGCCAATTTGGTGATCGAAAAAAGCAGCCACACATCAGATGATTTTACTTTGTCTAATTATTAATTAATTTCTTTTTTTTGTTTACTTTGTTTGTTTTATTTATTTATGTATCTTAAAACAAACCCTGCCTGTTGGCGTTGAGATATGCACATACATACAGTATCTAGAGTAGTTTAGCATGTAGAAAGTATAGTTTAGATATGAATTACTGTAGGGTTCTAATTATATAAAACCAAAAGCAGGAAAAGCATTTCAGTAACACTTTATTTTAGGGATCAGAAATGAGCCAGTAAGTAATGACTAATTTATATTCATTTCATACGTATAAGCTACACATTCACACAGTCTACTGGGAACTTATAAAGTGTGTATTTTGTGATATGCAAGCTGATAGTAGCTTTTAGTTCTAGCTAACAAGGACATCATTATGAAATTATTCAGCAAAGGCTTTTTTTTTAAATAGCATACACGTCCATAACTAGTCATTAACAAAAGCGGTTATTAGTCACTACTTACTGGCTAATTTCTGATCTCTAAAATAAAGTGTTACCAGCATTTCCTTAAAATTTTGTCTATGCATTTTGTCTACAAAAAGTCAAAACTCACAGGAATCTTACATCTGAGATTTTTCCTTGATCTTCTTTAATATATTCCCATATCTCCCATTTAAAAATTCTTCTCAGTTCTTCACCTGATCAAACCTTTGGATCATGCAGAAGATTGTATTTCACTTAAATTACGAATACAAAGTTCCCAAATCGTTTTATTGAAGTATTTCTAGGATATCATTCAAACTGCTTTCAAGTATTGAAGCAAAAAATATAAATAAGAGCTCAAAAAAAAAATTCAAATGGCAGCTTATCTTAATCTACACTATCTGGACTTTATGGACACCTCTCCATAAAATTATGTGTTTTTTTAACATTCCATTCCACATTTAGTTCCTGTTTACTGTTATAATAACCTCCACTCTTCCAGATGTTCCACTAGATTTTGGATTGTGATTGTGGAGATTTGTGTTTATTCAGCCACAATGGACATTAATGTACGTGAGGTGAGGAGGCCTGGGGTGCAATTAGCGTTCATAATTATCCCAATGGTTCTCACTAGGGTTGAGGTCAGAGCTCTATAGCAGGAGATCTTCCACTAGAACCCATGTAATGTATATCTTCATGGAGCTGGCGTTGTACATGGGGATATTGTCAGGTTTTGTATTCTGTGAAAGGAAAAATTTCATGTTCCCACATCCAAAATCTTCCTACACAAATGCATGCCTCCATTTTCATGGAAACAGTTTGGAGAAGAACCACATATGGCTGGAATAGTCAGGTGTTCCAATACTTTAGTCTGTTTAATATATGTTAATGTATCTGTACATTGAGGTTGGAGCACATCTATGTGGAGAGGTTTCTTATTTGAGATGAAACAAAAAAGACAATCTTAAAAGGGTTTTTTTGTTTATGCAACATCATATTGCAGACACAAGATGGATTTTTGCGTCTCCATATACATTATATATTACAATTTTCCAGCTGCTGTATTAGTTGTTCCCATTCTGGTCTTTATTCAAAGTACTGTGTGTGTGTGTGTGTATGTGTGTGTGTGTATGTGTGTGTGTGTGTGTGTGTGTGTGTGTGTGTGTGTGTGTGTGTGTGTGTGTGTGTGTGTGTGTGTGTGTTGCTGACCTAATGCAGTTTGATGTTTGATTAGAAAGGTCTCTTTTATATCTGCCAAGAAAAACACACACACACACACACACACACACACACACACACACACGCACAGAAGTGAATCAATGTGAGTCCAAACAGCATACAGCTCCCAAAAGCCACTCAACTTCTGATTTAATTAGGCATTAATTCTTAACGGGCTAATCAATGCACTGAAGTGCTCAGTGTAGCAAAACTCCTGCATCTGTCAACCAGTGAGAAAAAAAAAGGGTAAAAAAAGTGTAGATTAGTATCCAATAAACGCACTTTACACCTACGTGTGGGCTGCGTACCTTAAATACAAAATTTTACCTTTTTTTCACTTTTAAGATGTTGAAGAGGCATTAGAGACTTATTTATGTTAATTACAACAGATACAATAAATACAACAAATATGATACAAGAAATATGTGGGTCACAACAGATGGCAAGAAAAATGTAGTATTGTGTATTGGAGACCCAAAACTGTTCCAGCATGACAGTGCCTCTGTGCACAAAACCAGCTCTATGAAGATCTAGATTACATGGTTTGGAGTGGAAGATCTTCTGCTATAGAGCTCTGACCTCAACCCTGAACACCATTCACATGAATGTGAATGTTGACTGCACTCCAGGCCTCCTCACCTCACCTACATCACTGCCTAAATTCACTAACATCCTTTTAGCTGAATGAGCACAAACCTTCCCAAAATCTAGTGAAACATCTCAAAGAAGAGTGGAGGTTATTATAACAGCAAGTAAATGTGAAATGGACTGTTCAAAAAGCTGATACCGATTTAATGACCAAGTGTCCACAAATGTGTAGATGTGAATAATAGAGTTAATTTTTAATGAAACTATTTTATTACATTTTTTTCTGTCCAACTATTATTTTAGCAGACAGTCTTCACAAGAAAATATGATTTATTTTTTCTTTCTGATTTCATATATATTTAGCATATATAGATGATTTCATATATTCAGAAAGAAAGAAAGAAAAAAAGAAGGAAAAGAAAGAAAGCAGTATTTTGTAGTTTCCAGGTAACAGCTTATGCAACTAAAAAATAATTAAAGTTTGAAAAAAATCCTAATGAGGTCAGCATTTTGAAAACACACTCAGAATCACTGTGTACAGCCAACGCTGGAGAGGGTCACAGAAAGCTGGGAATCATAGAAACACACATCATTGTCCAAAATAGTTTACATAATGGCACACAATGGATCACAAACAGAAATCAGAAGTAGATACAGATCCTAATAAACGATTGCTGAGAGCGGTGAGAAGAATCTCCCTGAGACAACATCAGGAAGAAACCTTGAATATCAGAGTGTATATCAGGGTGAATATGAGGTATAATATGTAGTTTTTGGCCGTACCCTTTAATCACCAATCATCCAAAACAATAAAGGGGCCTCGGGAGCGTCAATAGATGATGTGACCATCCACAGAGTCAGGGATATACACACTCGAAACACAACTCCATCCCTAACCGCACACCTTTCGTCCGATATTGAATGCACTACAGATTCTGATGAGTAAAGACATTTAAAATCTGCTGGGTTTTATTTCTTAATCAGAGTCAGCATTTCCTCTCCACCAGTGCAGTGATCGCAGGCATTTCCCAAACGAACCCTTCATAATTCAGCAGCATCATTTAGTTACGGCCAAATTTCTTTTTTTTTCTTTTTTTTCCTGTACTGTTTTTTTGTTCTGTTGACCGAGGAGTTAAATCATTCAAGATGTTTTCCGCACCTCAATTTATCTTTCTGTCTTTTTTTACATGGAATAAAATAGCAGGGTTGGGGTTACAAAAAAAATCCTGTTTTTTCCAGTGTATATCACTACTACATATATACATATTTACTCGAGGCAGCTGTTATTTTTTTCATACTTCTGTCTGTTCACTCGTACATCTGTGCAAAAACGAAGGCTGCTATTGTATTGAGCCATGGATAAAAACCTAAATAAACAATGTATTAATGTTTTATTTTGATACCTGACCATTAATTTCAGTCATGTACATTTTACTGTCCAATGAACCAGCAAACGGGTTTAGTTTTTTTTATTTATTCAGGTACATCTAAAAGTATATATTTCACAGCTATATCTGACTCTGTTATAAAGTCTACATATCAGCACTGGTATAACGTATCTACTAATCACCTCCTATGTAAAAAGAAATGTATAAACTCTGGGTCTTTTGAAAAAAGCACTGCAGGCTATCGTGTTTACTTCACTATTGTAAAAAAAAAGTTAGGAAAAAAACATTGAGCTTGTATTCATAAATCATTAACATCCATTCTTGGAATTCTTTAGGGTTGGATAACAGTAGAATATGTATTTCTCATAATCTTAAAAACTTTTTTTAGCTTTTTTTTTTTTTGTTCTATAATTTTTTTTTTCTTTCAATAATTTGCTGGTTTGTTTATCATTTTTTCTTTCTTCTCCATTTTATAAAAAATTCCGTAATCCTTTCTTCCAACATTTTTTTTTAATAATTGCAAATCTATTTTTTTTATTCAAACCCTACAAAGAATTAATAATGATTTATTGATACATGCTTCAAAGAGAGATTCAGGAAGAAAACTTTCTTGAAAAAGCAAAAAGATGACGATTAAAAAAAAAGCCCATCGTGTTGTGTATATAGAGTTCTGTGTACATGCTGCATATACTGCTAATTCTATTATCAATCTTTTATATGTCTCTATTTATTCTATTATGGATGTATTTAAATATTTTTTTTTAATCTGATATACAGGACACACATCTTGATTAAGGTGTCGTTTACATTTATTTTTTTTCAAGCAGGTGAAAATTCTGAAATTCTGTTTTCAAAACAAATCTTTATTTTGAGAGTTGTGATTGATTTCCTTTACATATGGTTGTAAAATTCTGTTACACCTTCTGCATTTTGTTTATCTCAAGGATTGTGATGTTTCTACAGTATATGTCTCATATAAAAGTAAACTGGATGGATTTCATGTGAATAAAGAGGTTAAGGGACAGAGTCGTCACTCGTTAGTGTTTCATTAATGATGCTTTTATGGAGGGTTATTTTGACAAATGAAGTAATTCAACATAAAGAAAAAGTTTGTCTAGAAAATTGCAAACAAATATTTTTGATGAAAATTTGTTTGAACGTTTGAAACCCAAGTTTAAGATGCGTCCATGTGGATGGAATATGGCTGTTCAAAGTCTGGGCTTCTGAGCATTGGGGAGCTGGTGAGTCCCCTCTTGAGGGTGTGGAATAACTGCTTTGTTTGACCATAGCACCACATCCAGATTGTATTTTCTGGTGAGATCTGTTTGGTATATACCTCCAAACATAAACTAGTCAACCTCAAAACATACCTGCTTTTTATGGTGGAACAGGACCCTTTGACCACTTCAGATTTTCTTCTCCTGTGAATTCAACAAGCCTAGACTGATGTGCTGCCCAAAGGGTTATTTTCATGGATTGGTCATCAGTAGATGATGATTTTGACCAATATACATAGTAGTAGTTGTGAACATTCTGTGAAGCCTTCAGGGAAGAACCTGGTATTTCCAATGGCCAATGGCAGTGCAAAAGACTTGTCTGGTATCACCTGGTCACATAACTTTGGACTGCGGGTTTTGCAAACACAGGGAAAGTTGGCGCACCAGTAGTTTGGGTATCAGTCACACCAACAGCGATTACTCCCAAAGAAACTTTCAATCCAGATCTAGCATCTCCACAAGTGCAGGAGAATCAAACATCTTGGCCAGAAAAAAGACCGGTAAGGGTAACTGTGCTCTTTAAATCCAGGAAAGATGATAATGTTGTGTGATTTACCACCAGAATTTGGGGAAAATCATGTAATTTTTGGATGGAGAATGAAGGACAAATAAAGCAAGCGAAGATCTATTATGTGATGTAGAGCAACAAAAGCACACGCCCCTGACCTCCAGTGATTGTAGTGACTGTCTATTTATCTGTTTCTTTTACTTTGTATACTTAAAGTAGTTTTTTATATTTTTTTTCCTTTCAAGATTCCAACTTATTTCAGCTGATGAATATTTAGGCAATTCATTTATTTATTTATTTTTATGCAATATAGAATTCTCTGTAAATATGTAAAATTCTCAGCTTCACCTGATGTGTATTCTATTTTTCAGTAAAAAAAAAATGCAGAGGAAAAGAGAGAGAGAATATGTGCAGCGCTCGGCAACAGACGGTGACAGAAGAATGATGGACACATCACAACCAGAAAGCCAGAAATGACCGAAAAGCAGATGGGTGTGAAGAAAGAGAAAAAAAAAAAAAGATAACAGATAAATGTGAAGATGAAACAGCCTGAACGAGAAAACAGAGTCCGGTTTCACAAAGCATTTTATTTTTCTATATTTTTCTTGATGCAGAAAAGTGTGTTTGAGAGATATAAATATCTGCGTACACATATATACACATAAAATATATGCTGAACAACAAAATGCCATCAGAACACAGCTGAGAGAACGATGGCAAGCTTTTGGCTCCGCCCACACCATCGATGTGAAAATGGATCACAGCATTCAGACCCACAGCCAAGGTCTTGTGTGGAGTTTTGATCAGTCCATTTCCTGTGCCGTGATGTCACTCTGTCCTGTGCTTTTAATCCTATAGCACTTCCTGGATGCAATTCTGTGCCCTTTTTCTTACACTGATCTAAGAAATTCTCAAAATAATCATCTAGTTGTGCTTCCACAAGGTCCAGAAAAAAAACATGCACAACAAGACAGTCAATAAATTGACTTTAAGGAGGGACATTAACTTCATTCTGGCTGAAACTCTTGCTCATGTCAATGTTTCCACTGTATGACAAGAATATCAACATGGAGATATCACATTTTTTCTAACTTTGTCTCCCATAATGCAACAGTGGTTGTTTCTTCTAAAAAATGGCTGCCCATTGCCTGCCATGCCACATCTCCTTTGCAATCGCTGCCCCGCCCTTTCTTCCTTCTTCTCAATGAGCAAAGATCCGGACCCACTTCCTGTTGCTGATGTCATGACAATCTTCCTGTTTGCAAACCTGCTGACTTCCTGTTGAAAAAGAAGGTTAGAACACTGGAAATTTCACTCTGTGTTCCAGCACTGTTTTGAAACACACTTAAGGTCCTAATGTTAATATATACACAAAATCTTTTCGTATACATGTAGGCATTTTGAACAAAATTGTGTCGACACCTTACTATGAGGTTGTGTGTGCTTTTTATTTTTAGGATCCCATTTTACGTTCCCATTTGCTGTAATAATATTCTCCACTCTTTTGGAACGATGTTCCTCTAGATTTTGGACTGTGCTTGGGAAGATTTTTGGAAATTTAGACACAAGTGTGTTAGTTAAGTCAGGTACTGATATAGGTGAGGGTGAGGACTTCTGGGGTGCAGTCAGCGTTTACAATCATCCCAAAGCTAATCAATAGGGTTGAAGTCTGGGCTCTATAGCAGGAGATCTTCCACTCCATCCCATGTAAAGCATATCTTCATGGAGCTTGCTTTGTGTACAGGGGCATTGTCATGCAGGTTTCAGTCTCCAAAATCAAGTGCTACCACATCCAAAGACTTCCTATACTATTTGTGTTACCTGTTTGAGGAAGACCCACATATGGCTGGAAATGTCAGGTGTTACAATACTTTTTACCCCATAGTGTATATTATTTCAAGTTTAAATCCATTCAGATGTCTATGATGACTCAGCAATTTATTAGTAGTTGTTTTTTTTTTAAGGTAGGAGGGGCTTATTCTGTCTCACCTGTCAATCATATTGCTACTATCCAATCATGCAATATTGTGGGCTTGTGTGTGTTAGATAGGGGCAGACAGCACTTTCCTCTGCGTGTCCTCCAGCATGTGAGATTTGTCTGGTTTCATGTGTCTTGAAGAAAGCATTTGTACACCTCACCCTCACTAGTTGTAGGCTGTCAGATAGTGAAAAACTGGTGGAACAAATTGGACTGACATCTAATGTGACACAATGAGTCAATTAGAAAAGACCTCAAATGTCCTGAAGGTCTAAAATGCCTGCATGTCTGGAAAAGAAAGGTTTGAAATACAGTGTGATGCCAAGAATACACAGTCCACATTGTGAGGAAAAACAGATAAAAGTGTAATTTGAAGGGGAAAAAACAGTGCTTGAACGCAGAACTGGATTGTGCTCTTCATTGAGTCTGTAACCTTAAGATCTGACGAGGCTTTACTTCTGCTGTCGCTGTTTACTCTCTCTTTCAACAAACCAGGTACTTCCAGCCAGAAGCTAAGCTACACCGTGTAAACGATGACGTGGGTTGTTTTTTCCAGTGTAAACAAAATAAATAAAAATGAGCCCTGATATTAGTATTATTATTAATATATCTATAACTTCTGATGACTTTTATTAACTATTATTCAAATTAAAAACCTCGTATATACAAAATGCTTCCACACAGTATACACACACACACACACACACACACACACACACACACACACACAGCTGACTGTTACGACGTTTTGTCGTTTTTATCCAAAATGAATTGTGTTCAAGCATTTATGGGAGTTTAATAGATGTAAAGTTTGGGGAGAAAAAATGTGTTTCAATAAGATTAAGAAAAATGATGTGGGAAAACTGAGTATGTACATAAAGTGTACACTGGTGTGTGTGTGTGTGTGTGTGTGGGGGGGGGGGGGGGGGGGGGGGGGTGGTCTGTTCCTGATAATCTCCATATCTCATTCGTATAGATGTCATACATATATAAGCACACACTCATGCTTTTTTGGTTGCAGTTTTCCCTAATATCCTCACACACACACACACACACACACACACACACACACACACACACACAAACACACACACACACAAGAGAGTGTGAGAAAAAGATTTTTAGTTTTAAATCAGCTGTATTATAAGTGTAATATAAACTGTACCTGGTTCACTGACCCTTTCTACTCTTGATATTTAACGCCACTTATTCGTATGTAAATTCAAATTACACTCAGATTTATTGAGTCCCTGTTCTGTATTTTTTTTCTGACTGAAGTAGATATCAACATTTAAATCATTGACCTTTTTTTGTTGATAGAATAAATAATCATACATGTAGCAAAAAATCCATATTTATCATCTGATATTTGAGTGCTGAGTGATTTATTTATATTTCAGATTCATTTCTTCTTTCTTGATATTTAACCTACATGAATTTATAAAGGGGTTACCCTTCATGCCCTGAAAATGCCATTAGATAAAGATTTAGAGATGAAAATGTAACAGTCTCAGTTATTCACTTTATCTGATTTAACAGCTTTAAAAAGAAAAATATCTACATTAATGTATAAATGTTTTATTTTTGTTTGTTCTTTACCTGCTTTCTCCTTTTGCAGTGTTGATGTTGAGTTAAAGAGCTTTAACACTACGGCTCAGAAAGTAGTTTGAGTTTCTTTAGCAGCAGCTGCAAATCAAACACTTGTACAGAGGATCATTTACATCATTATTCTGATTATTTCAATATCTATTTTTTTATATAGTCATTTTTTAAGTTAAATTAAATATTGTTTTTTAATCAATAGATGAGATAATAGATGTGAAGTTTGGCCCGGTGTCAGGACATTGTTTGGGATAATTGGGACAAATTAAAAAAAAATCTCCAATGTGTATTTATTCCTGACTTAATTGTTAATTGATGGTCTAGTTTACTGTATACGAAGTGCAGCAAGTGTTTTAATATTTATGCAAAAAAATAAAACCCCTTTTAGTGTCTATGTAAAGCTCAGGAAATACTCTGAGTGTCTATAGAATTAAATATGGTTTCATTACGAGAGAGAGAGAGAGAGAGAGAGAGAGAGAGAGAGAGAGAGAGAGAGAGAGAGAGAGAGCGCTCTCCTCTCTGTTTCTCCTT
>MU551630.1:3933526-3954492 GCA_024362625.1 Silurus asotus
ACAATCTTTGCTTCAGGCAGAAGTTCATGTTCCATGATCTTCAGGAAAACTGTGTTGTTCAGAAAATCTCCATTGATTCCATCAAAAACAACGGTGACCCTTTCAGAATATTCTTGAAGATACTGCATAATTTCTTCAGCATTTTTTTCATCTCCATGTCTGAAATGAAAAATGTGCTTAGCAGAAGTTCTTCCAAAGTAACTGCAGCTGAGGTGTTTGACAGTGTTTTTTCATCAAAGTAAAACATAAAGTCAAGGTTTCTGTCGTTTCTCTTTGCCCAATGATGCAACATTTGTTTAACAACTGTTGTCTTCCCAATTCCAGGTTTGCCCACTATTAGGATATTTTTGTCCTTGCTATTAAGCAAATCTTCAGGGGATTTTCCCTGTGTGTCCCTTGGTATGTAGGCCTTCATCTTTTTTGTACGAGGCTTTTTAGATTTCTTGCTCTTGAGTTTGACTTTGTTATGTGGTGTATACTTTGTTGTGTTTGTATCCAACACTAAAGGAATAAAGGTGAAGTCTTCTTTTCCTTTTCCTCCATAAACGCTCTGGCTCTTCATCCATTGTTGACCTAGCATTTGTCTTGTACTTGTCTTCATATATTTTTGCAACTCTTGACATGAGTAAGGTCCTAAAATAACCAGAGGAAAAGTGAAAACATTATTGTTGGACAGTTATAAAGTGTAACTTTACATTGAGATCACAGGTAAAACATTTAGCTCAATAACATGAATTCCAGTTGTTTTGGGCATTGGGTAAATTGAGATGCTTTAGCTTAGCAGAATTAATTTTAAGATTATCAAAGATTATGATGAAACCCTTACTGATTTAGCTGCATTGCCCTTTGAGATACATTTGAAAACAGTTTTCGTGTCACAGTGTGGACTGTGAAAAAAGAGGCTTTCGAAAAAGGATGACATTTTTAGTCATTGCCGATACGTTTCAAAGAGCCGAAAAGTAAATAAACGGCAAGCAAAATTGATGCAGTCGAAATGTCTTATGATTTGCGCATGAGCAGTACAGGAAAATAAACCTTTTCAGTCATTTTAGTGTGAATGAGAACTTTTGGAAAATGATTAAAAACAAAAGTGTGGATGCGGAGCGTCTTTAGACGAAAACAAATTTTCAAATTTATCTGGATTGGTGTGAACGTAGCCTTGATAGAGTGAAGGTTGAAGACTCTTAGACATTGCTAACTGTACAGTTGATGAGTATCAGTCATCAGGAGAAGTTGATCACTTAATGGAATAATATGATTCTTGTTGTGCACATGATTAAAAACTTCTGAAGGACTATAAGCAATGTTTGATCCAAAATGCTTAACAGGGTCCCTACTTCCTGTGGAGGCTAAATAAGAGTGCATAATCAGCTGTCTCACTGTGTGGTTTGGAAAGCCAAAAAACAGCTGATCTTCTGGGTCTTTCTACCCTCCTTCAACATCTCTTATAATTAAGACCAACTAAAAAAGAAATACTAACTGGCTTTGACACATTTATGTTCCAAGGTGATAAGACCCAGGTGAGAACTATATTTCCTCTCGTCTTATCTTGAGTGACTTTTAGTGTTACAGGTACTCTGCTTATTAAAGCAGCAAGTATTAGTGTTGTGCATCTTCATTGTTTGATTTCTAAGTAAGTTACTTTTTTAACAAGTTCCCAATGTTTCAGCTGACAAATCTATACATTGGATTTGTTTTTATTTAAAACATGGACACTAAGATATTCAAGTGCCTTTTCTAAAAAAAACTGTTTCATACCTTGTTAAATCATTGTTGATAACTATTGTGAGAAATTATTAACATGATTAGTCTCTTCACATAGATTGGGGTGTCAAACTCAGGCAAGCGGGATGATTTTATAAAGATCTATTATTATTGTTATTAATGGCCCGGCAATATGAAGCGCTGATAACACAAACCACAGATCCCATAATGCAGCACTTCAGCTAGGCGAAGCTGGTGTGAAAACAGAGGGGAAATCAGAGGCACATCAGCTGGTTATTTACCCAGAAAGAGTTTCTAAAGATCTGCATGATGAAGGTGTGAGACATCTGGTGTTTCACAGGAGATATTTTTATGAAGAGCAAAATATTTTAAGTTATTTAAAGTTTAAGATTATTTTTTATAAAATGGCATAAGAGCAAAGAAATCTGATTGTTTTGATTTGTTGTTATTTTATTGATTACGTAAAAGCACAATTTTTATTTATATTTTAAGGGTTTTTTTGCAGCATGTTTGTATTTCTAACTTGTATAATTTTTTAAGCGTCAACATGGTGTCTATATTTAATGCATTTCCAATGACTTGCAGTCAGAAAATTCTTGATCGCCTAAGCCTGGAACGCTTATATTTGACACGGAACTTAACCAAAGGTTATTGGCAATTTCCCTTGACTCCAATGACTCTTGAGAAAATTGTCCTGTCAACCCCATTTGGCTTACATTAGTTTGTCCTACTTCAAATTCGGGTTGCTCTGCGCCCCAGCATTGTGTCAAAGTGTCATGAACTGAACACTTTGCCCCTGCTGCCTATTTAGAAGACTTACATTTATAATAATGACTGTCAGTGTCAATTACAACACCTCAGAGCAGTCCTGCAGTTCCAGCATACTCTCATACAGGTAAAAGCTGCACTCTGTAGCAGAACACTTTCACCTTCCCCTGACTTTTATCTCCATTTTGTTTTACAGACAAATGTAATAGACAAGTGGCTAAAGGCTAGGGGCCATGTTGTCTGAGCTGGTGCATGGAAGCAATGGGTGCAAGTTCTCAGTGCGGGAGAGAAGGTATAGCACAATTGATAAGTAGTGCTTGACTATCAATTGGGAAGTCCTCACCCACCAATCTCCTGGGACACTTCACTCTCTGTTTAGACCATGCTCTACTTCAATGGCTCCATCACATGAAAGATATCAAACACATGGATCACTCACTAAAACCTAGCACTTCAGCTGTTCAAGATCAAGATGGTCCACAGACAGACAGCTATTGTAGATTTCCTTTTGCAACAGGAGGGAAGTCTGGATGAATGGCTTTCTTAGCCTGGTGGTATGTGGTCATGTGCTAGTCATGTGGCAGTTTGTGTATGGATGGAGGAGCCAGAGAAAAATAAGTGGTCAGGATCGCACACCTGTAAGTGATTGAAGGAATGAGTGTTCTCTGTTGCGAAGAGGATAAAGGAGAAGAGAGTTGTAAGCCTTGAGAAAATACGGATACAGGGCTTTCTGTGTGTGTGTGTGTGTGTGTGTGTGTGTGTGTGTGTGTGTGTGTGTGTGTGTGTGTATATTAATAAAGACACGTGAAGGTGAATTTTAATTGACTGTGGCAAATATAATCAAGTTCAGTTTGAAGCTGTTTTCCACCTTCTATTTTTCATGCCTAAACCTAAAGCTCTCAACAAGGACATTGTGTTTTATAAGCAATGAAAGACTTGGTGTTTCCAATCTTTTAACAGGCACCATAAGTGTCAACACATGCAACATCCTAAAAGCTTTCCAATAATTAATGCCTTTGAAACACAATTGAACTGTCCCAACATAAATGAATTCATTCTACTTCTAAAGCATACATTGTCAATCTATAGTAAATGCCACAGTTTTTGTAATTATTTATTAATGTGCTTATATCAAACATACTTACCCTGATTAAAATCTTCAGCCTCATCTCTAAAAGAAAACAAGCAGATCCACGTATGTAAATTTAGATCCCGACTAGATGATTTTGTCTTTGGCAGGACCAATTGCCTCTCATGGTACAGTATAAGGAGAAACTGATAGCAGGCCTCCTCACCCTTGTTTAAGACAAAGTCCAGTATGTTCCTGCTTTTCTGGAACTTTTCTGGTTCCGCCTCAATTATACTAACTTCATTGCCATTAAAAACTTTCTTTTGGTGAAGTTTTTCAACAACCAGAGGCAGGTTTTGTAGACGTCCAATTAAGTTTTCACGAGCATCTCCGACATATTGTTTAGCAGACTTATTTGAAGAAGCCATACTGCTACTGTCAGTTCTTCAGCTTCATGAGTCTACCCAGTTATCATCTGAGAAAAAAATATGTATACGTTATTTATTATAATTAATCATAAATGGAAATGAATGGATTTTTGTGATGTAAAAATTAAACAGAATAAAACGTCATCTTACATTTAAAATCACAACATAAGAAAAAGCTATTATTATACAATGCAGGTTATCTGGTACACAGCTGTAATGTAGATCAATATACATTTTACCTATAACAACAATCTTGATTTTAATAAATGTCCTGTGATGCTCAAACTAAACAATTTCTTACAGAAACGTACCACAATCATAAGATAAGATCAAGCAATGTTTAACATGTTTAGGGAATAGTTCATAGTTTTCTATAAATTCATCAAAAAGTATGTGTTGGAATTTGAAGTGTTGGCTTTTTTTAATCTTACCTAGAGTGATATATTTATTTATTCTAAACTAATTATTATTAATTAATCTAATTACGAAATAAAAAATACAAAAATTTATATTAGAAAGTATATAAAATGTGTTGGTTTTAAAGGGTTTTTTTTTTGGGTTGTTTTTTTCACACATAAAAATCTCAAAACCGAAAGTAACTGAAAGCCCATGCTCACAGCGAGTAAAGTTTAGAATATGGAGTATTTTCTCCTGAAACTTTAAAACTTACCGAAAATCTGTAAATTCATTTGTTTTACGCTGACATTTTAGATATCCGGAAATAAATGCAGCAGTCTGAGATGAACAGGAACTCCCGTTAAAGGGCTCGGGGTTTTCCTACAGGCTTTCTTCTTCTTTTCTCCTTCTATTAATTTCTCTTCTGCTTCTTGTCTCTACTCGATCCGTTACTCGCAGCACAATCGGTCCGCTTATGTGCGAAATGACGTCACTTTCTGCCAGCCACGTTGACAGTCTGCCCGATTGGGATCACGTGGTAGGGAGTGACAGATTCCTTTGCATTTTATGTAGAACTTCTAATATTTCCTGACAGTCCTACAGAGTTTCGGAAGCTGAAACGTTCGTCTTCTAATTTTACCATCAAATATAATTATTAATAATTATAAGTACCGCTAGATTTTAGGTACAGCATGGGTTATTGTGTTTAATTTACAATTTTTTTTTTTTTTTTAATATTAAGGCACATTAACTATTTGTTCAGTTCCCATATAGGGGTGACATTATCTTGCTGAAAAAAAAACCAATAGGAACCTTCACAGAGATTCTGATGGTTCCCATTAAAATACTATTAGGAACCATTAGCTATGAATAAAGCAAGTGTAACATTCATTTTTGTGATGTGTTTTGGGAATTATTTCTGAAGGATCATATTCCAGTAGAGACCCACAGAGACCCTAATAGTTTAGATTACAACCAATACAGTTTTCATTAACGTTATAACCATTATATTTTTATTTATAACATTAATTTATAAAATCTGAAGAATTTTTTTTTATTGTTTTTTTAAGTTTCTTTTTAGTCAGATATCAGTTACTAATATGATCTTTTTTTTTTTATCTTTTCTTTATTCCCTCTATAAACAGTAGGCCGTATAGGTGGCTAGTTGTCCTGTCAGAGGAAGAGAAGGCATCTGTTCTTGAGAACTGCCACAAAAACCCTGGACCCGGCAACCACTGTGGTCTCAGAGGCACTCAAAAACAGGGTTATGGTTGTATACTAATAAACAAAGGCATGGACACAGAGGTTTGCATACTGGACCGATGAATCATCCCAACTCCTTCAGGGAACACTTGAGCCTGTCTTCAGAGTTTCGAAATTCACTGCCACCAAACTGTTGCCCAGAAGAAGAGTTGTGTTTGAAACAGACATTAATAAAGTAAAGACTTTTGTGGTCATAGCCAACAGTTGAATGTGTGCCATTATAATTTTTATATTTTATTTACAACTTGTGTCTTCACTAGGTGCAGCAGCCAACTATTCTGAGAGACGTGTATACAGCGTGGAACTGCGTACAGTCACAGAGACTCATTCTTAAGGGAGGTGACGGAGCTGGATTTTTCTGCTAATGAGTAATGATGACCAACAAAATGCCCTCAAAAGAGTCCTGTGTGATGAATTCCTGTGGGATGACTGTGGGATGACTTTATATTTATTTTTGAATGTCAAGAGGACATGGAAACATGTTTGTCCTACTGCATTGATGAAAAAGGCTTGAAGGTCAATGCCATGTTCCTCCATTAAAAGTGAGGGAGGGAGGGAGGGAGGGAACAAATTCATTTATGAATAAATCAGTTGAATAAATACATTTACCCTGTTTTTTTGTAATCCATATTTCTTAAATACAGACATTTGTTCAAATATGCTGCAAAAAGAACATTTAAGCAGAACATACCATTAGAAAATAAAAAATTAAAATGTAAACACACACACACGTTGTATTTCCCAAATGAGGTGTAACAAATGTAAACTATATAGTTAAATTTTATTAAATTTCTTATAATTTAAATGTAAATAATTGTATTTTGTGTCACATATTACCCTTAAAATTGTATATATTATTTTAGATATTATATTATATATCTTCACCTTGACCCGTGTTCTGTTCTTTGGGCCAGGTTCAATTTTGCCTGTGGTCCAGGCTCAGGGTGTCATCATAAAGCATCAGATATGTTTTCATGGTGACTCCAGAAATTGGAGATCCAGTGAAATGTCTTTTTGTACTCGCAAGAAACTTGCAAAGAGCACCAGGTGATATGCTGCAAATCCTGCTTGAAAGCATAAACACACAAACACACACAATACTACAATACTCCATAGAAAACAAAACAAAAAAATTATATTTAGTAGTTTTAAACAGAACTAAGGTTGATTAACAAATTGAAGCTAAAGAAAGTGGAGAAAATTATTTATCTGATATATTTTTACAGCAGGTAAATGTTGTGGCTTTTTAAGAACAGAGCAATAATGAATGCTAGTAATTTTGAACAGTCCAAAAGAGTTAAGTATCTTTATTAGGTTAATTTGTATACACCAATTTTTCAGGTAATATCTACATGCAGTTACACTATTTTGCCACAAGACGGCAGTAAATATACGTTCTTCCTGCATTTCCTTTTAATCGTGGCGAGATTTTCTTCTTTCATGTCTTTGAATCTAAGTTGTTTTTCTTTTTTTTTTTCCTTATTAAAATCATGGAGTAAAATAAATGGTTGGCATTTTTTTGTTGTTTGTTTTTAAAAAAAATGAATTACAGTGATAACCGTAGTGATTTGTGATAGAAGAGTATCTGTGAGAGTGAAAGGGAAAGTTTATAGGACTGTGGTGAGACCTGAGATGTTGTAGGTTTAGAGACAGTGGCATTGAGTAAAAGACAGGAGGTGGAGCTGGAGGTAGCAGAGCTGAAGATGTTGAGATGTTCATTAGAAGTGACGAGGATGGACAGGATTAGAAACGAGTTCATTAGAGAAACAGCGCATGTAGGACGTTTTGGAGACAAGGTGAGGGAGGTGAGATTGAGATGGTTTGGACATGTGCAGAGGAGGGACATGGGGTATATCAGTAGGAGAATGCTGAGGATGGAGACACCAGAAAGGAGGAAAAGAGGAAGAACAAGGAGGAGGTTTATGGATGTGGTGAGGGAAGACATGCAGGTAGTTGGTGTGAAAGAGGCAGATGTAGAGGACAAGGGGGTATGGAGACCCCCCTAATGGGAGCAGCTGAAAAAGAAGAAGAAGAAGTAGCCACTGGCAAATTAATTAGATATAAACTTATAGGCACTAAACATATACATTACAACTTCATAACCTCTTTATCTCTTTAAAGTTGTGTCAATGTCCATTATTAAAAGCACTATACAAATAAAATTAATTGAATTGAATTCTAATCAACAAACAAAAGAGTAGATCTTTAATACATCAACTATTTTATCTAGTTGTTATCTAATCAGAATCAGAAAGAGTTGTATATGTTTGTATACGGTATGTTTGTTTTGGTGACAGAAGCTTCCAGTTGCACATGGAAAAAAAAGCTAAATAAATTAAAATGTATAAAAGTTATTGCACTTTTTTTTATAAAGAAAGAGTATTATTGCACAAAAAAATACAGATTTAGATTAGCAAAAGTGGTATTGCACATATGTTTGATTTTATTGCACAATGGGGAGAGGATTTAAGTGTTGATGATGGAGATTGCCTGGCGGAGAACCTTTTCCTGTGCCTGCATGTCTCGATACTTGGTGCTCTGTAACGTCACCAGACAGCAAAAGTTAAAACACATATGCTTGGATGTGGCTGAGAAGAACTGTTTGAGCAGCTCCTGTGTCCCTTCTGGTTCTCCTGTGTAGTCTGTTCTTTTGTATTTCAAAACAAAAATTCTAAATAACACACCATGTTTCTGTTCTTAATTTCTGAATTTTGTTCCAAATTAATAAAGTTTTATTTATAACAATGTAATTGTTCTTGTTAAATAAAAAAAGGATTTTTAAATAAAATACAAAATATAAACAAATAAATAAAATATATACAAATAAATAAATAAATATGTAATATTGCTTCCATTTATCCTTATATTTTCCTCTGTGCTCTAAACATATTCTATTCTTACTGGGAAAAAATTATATTAAAATGCTCAATATATTAAGATATTTGATAACAGTGAGTCAATCACACTAAAAATGTGTCCAATCTAAAAACTGGATTCAAGAACGTATTAAGACGTCAATCTCGATTGCGATTGGACATTAGTTTAACATAAATGAATGATCTATTCATAAATCATTAACATCAATATTTGGAATTCTTTAGGGTTGGATAAGCAATGTAGAATATGTACTTCTAATAATCTTAAAAACTTTTGAGCTTTTTTTTCCCATCCTTTTTTTTGTGGGGGTGGGGTCTCCCTCTTTCATATATTTGCTGGTTTCTTTATCTATTTTATCTATTTTTTTCTTTCTTTTCCTTTTCATTAAAAATTCAGAAATCTTTTCTTCCATCATTTTTGTAAATAATTGTAAATCTATTTTTTTATTCAAACCCTACAAGGAATTCATAATAATTTATTGATACATGTTGCAAAAAGAGATTCAGGAAGAAATCTTTCTTGAAAAAAAAGGAGGTTTAGAGAAAAAAAAGCTCATTGTGGTGTGTATATAGAGTTCTGTGTACATGCTGCATTTACTGCTAATTATATTATCAATCTGTTGACTGTTACAACATTTTGTCGTTTTTATCCAAAATGAATTGTATTAAAGCATTTATGGGGGTTTAATAGATGTAAAGTTTGGGGAGAAAAAATGTGTTACAATAAGATTAAGAAAAATGATGTGGGAAAACTGACATTTGTGTGTTTTAAGTTTTTGTAAATGGCGATCTGGAGAACGTTTGCTGTGTGTATGTAGATACAGTGTACACTGGGGTCTGTGTGTGTGTGTGGGTGTGTGTGTGTGTGTGCGGGTCTCCATATCTCATTCGTATAGATGTCATACATATACATATAAGCACACCCCCATGCTTATTTTGGTTGCAGTTTTCCCTAATATCCTTACACACACACACACACACACACACACACACTCACACAGAAGAGTAAGAGAAAGATTTTTAGTTTTAAATCAGCTGTATTATAAGTGTAATATAAACTGTACCTGGTTCACTGACCCTTTCTTCTCTTGATATTTAACGCCACTTATTCGTATGTAAATTCAGATTTATTGAGTCCCTGTTCTGTACTTTTTTTTCCTGACTGAAGTAGATATCAACATTTAAAGCATTTAATTTTTTGTTGATAGAATAAATAATCATACATGTAGCAGAAAATCCATATTTATCATCTGATATTTGAGTGCTGAGTGATTCATTTATATTTCAGATTCATTTCTTCTTTCTTGATATTTAACCTACATGGATTTACAAAGGGGTTACACTCGTGTTATTGGAATTAAATCAAATTTGAAAATTTATTTGAACTTCATGCCCTGAAAATGTCATTCGTTAAAGATTTAGAGATGAAAATGTAACAGTCTGAGTTATTCACTTTATCTGGATTATGTATACGAAGTGCAGCAAGTGTTTTAATATTTATGCAAAAAATTTAAACCCCTTTTAGTGTCTATGTAAAGCTCAGGAAATACTCTGAGTGTCCATAGAATTAAATATGGTTTAATTATGAGAGAGAGAGAGAGAGAGAGAGAGAGAGAGAGAGAGAGAGAGAGAGACCGCATTCCCCTCTGGTTCTCCTGTACAGTCTGTTCTTTTGTATTTATCATAAAAAAACGAATTCTGTAAATAACACTCTTTTCTCCCCCTCTTTCTGTCCTTCTCAAATTCTGTATTTTGTTCTATATTAATAAAGTTTATTTATAAAGATTTATAAATAAAGTTCTCTCTTTTGTAAATTGTTTCTGTTAAATAAAACGGTTTTAAAATACAAAATACGTAAAATGGATATTATAATGAAATGAAATAATTCTTCCTTTCAGCCTTTTTTTCTCTCTGTGCTTCAAACTTTGTGTTATTCCTCTTTCTGTAAAGATTTCTATTTATCAAGATGCATATTATTCTTCTTATTATTATTATTATTATTATTATTATTGACATTAAATACGCTTGTCTACTTCATGCTCAGGTGTGCTGTTTGTCACTCCAATATTTATTGTATATTTTAACAAAAAACAAAATGAAACAAGATATCCTGATATACAGTAGTGTTACATGTTTTTTTGCATGAAATAATTTTTAAATGTTAAGATTATTGAAGACTGACATTAATCTATGTCACATCTCAGATCAGCTGCACGAGCTTCAGACTGGTGGACTGAAAAATAAAAGACAATTTTACGACACTTTTACGGTAATATCCGTTGTAACAGCTCATTGTATACCAATAGTCAGTCCTAATCATGGTGTAACAGTGAGGGGAAACAGAGGCAGAGGGTACACAAGCTCCTGTAGACAAGTTTAATAAAAGACCAAAAAAAAACCCACAAAGAAATAACCCGAGAAACTGCGACCTCTGCTGCCGAGAAAGAGAATTGCCCGCGTTCACACACAAATTTCACAAAATAAGATTTAATACACAAATGAAGCTCGTTTTGCACAAATAAAAACAGCTACTTATATACGACGACGTGGATCTTCTGGAAAAATAGTAGTTGCTTATTTTATTCTGTTGACGATGAATATTATATAAATGAATACATGTATCTTCTACATTGTGCAGTTTTGTTTGGGGTTTTTCGGGTAGTTACACACCCTGTCCAGCAGATGTCAGTATGTGGCGTTCATGCATTCATTTTCATAAGGCTTTCGTTTTGTTTTTTGTTTTTTTGAAGGGATTTTTTTATTTATATATTCATTAATTTATTTATCCCCCTAAATATTACACAAACAATTAATGGCCCCTAACACAATTGCAGTCATTGTTAATTCTTATTAGTAATTTAAATATTTTTTCGCTGAATTAGAAAACCCACATTTTTTTTAGAGAATATCTACATGCAGTTACACTATTACTCTACAGTAAATATCACATGCTTTTCCAGTATTTGCTATTAAACATGGTGGGATTTTCTTCCTTCATGTCCACTGAAACTAAGCTGTTTTGCAATTTTTTTTAAACACAATCTTTATTAAAATTATGGAGTGAAATAAACAGCAATGGTTAAACAAAAATAATATTTTATTTTATTTGTATTGCGCTTTTAACATTGTCTCAAAGCAGCTTTACACAGAAAATGTGGTAATAAAAATATTTGTATGTTCTTTATAAGTCAGTTTGTCCCTAATGAGTAAACCACTGGCGACTGTGTCAAGGAAAAACTCCCTGAGATGGCATGAGGAAGAAACGTTGAGAGGAACCAGACTCAAGAGAAAACCCATCCTCATCTGGGTTGCACCGAATGTCCATTTATTGCAGCTATACGATGTTGCGAGGTACAGTGATGATGATCAGAAGCAAACTTTCCCCTCTGGTTCTACTGTGTCTGTTCTTTTGTATTTCTCGTACAAAATAATTTTCTGGATTATAAAGGAGAGTGAAATCAGGAAACTGGCCCACAGCCGTCACCAGATCTCAAAACGTTTGTCTTTTTGGAAATGTTCTTTATCAGTAATTCTGTTGTTGAAGAGTCTGAAGACACAAAACG
Organism: Silurus asotus; assembly: GCA_024362625.1. Classification (NCBI taxonomy): domain Eukaryota; kingdom Metazoa; phylum Chordata; class Actinopteri; order Siluriformes; family Siluridae; genus Silurus; species Silurus asotus. Next base: position 3,945,615 of record MU551630.1, read on the forward strand.
AAATTGAAAATGTTAATAAAAAGGTCGGACATCACATACATTAGTATATACACACCATTTCCATACACATCTGTAAATATAGTGTATGTTGTGTTTGTGTGTACAAACAACACAAACACACACACAATCTTACCGAACTGTCTGTATGTTACTGCTGGTGGAGACGATTGTGTAGATTCTTCCTGCTAAATAATCGTCTATAGCATTGTGACTCAGGCTAAAGAACAAAACAAACATATATAAATACAATGAGCATAATACTGTAGATACACACACACACACACACACACACACACACACACACACACACACACACACACACACACACTCTGCAAACTCACTCCAGGACAGCTGTTTTATGCAGGTGTGGGAACAGCAGCTCCAGGCCGTGCTCAGAGAGCTTGCAGTGGCTGAGGTCCAGTTCTGAAAGACCTTCAGTAAATTCCAGAAACAATGCGAGTGATCTGTAGGTGTGGAGGTCCAGAGGGGTCTCACTGAGGTCCAGCTCTCCATCCAGAGCCTGAGAGAGGGATCTAACATGCCTCACACACTCTGACTCATTTACCACATGAAGAAGAGCCAAGAACTGAAGCAGCAAGGGTTTACTACAGCTGTGATAGAACAAGAGAGAGAGAGGGAGAGCGTGTGAGAGAGAGAGAGAGAGTTAATACATTTAATATACAGTCACATGTAAGTAATTAATGATATGTAGTAACCTCTCTGCAATAAAGTGAATAATTAGTCTAGTGACATTCAAAAATAAAAATTATACTTGACCTGGTTACAAATAAAAACTAAAAAAAAATGAAATCATTAAAAAAAACTCATGTGTGTCTCACCGCAGTCTCACAGTATGTAGAACGGGGAAGAACAGGTCCAGTGCTGCATCTTCTATCTGACAGTCCTTCAGAATGAGCTCTGTAAGCTGGTGAGAATTCTGGATGGCTGTGCTGATATCTCTGCAGTCCTCAGTGCTCAGATAAAGAACATCATCCTCTGTTTCTGTAGTCAGATCTAAACCAGTGCTACAAGAGAAGTCCAGTCTGTTCTTCAGAGCAGAGAAAACTGCTGTTGCTGCCCCCTTCTGGAGGTCAGATTTACTGCAGCAGTGGAGCATCTTCAGCAGCAGGACCCTGTCAACACTGACAACAATGTTACAATGTTTGTTACTTTTACATACTTTAATTTATTAATGAGATCACAATCACTTATGTAGATCTTTTCCCTCAGTATTGTCCTTGTGAACACCTGAGTTACCTGAGCTGAGAAACTTTGTTGAACAGAGGCAGAATCTTCATCAGGTCCTCCTCCTGTATGGAGGTCCACAGCAGGTTCAGACAGACAGATGTAGAGTGTTGGAGAGTGAAGTGCAGGGCAGTAGAGTGGTAGGAGTCCAGCTCTGTATTGCTCAGGTTGATACAGCTGTGTGTTGAACTTAAAAGACCAGACACACAGTCAGCAGATCGAGTCTCATAGATCTCTCTGATGACTGACGGCAAAACACTGGGGTTCAACCTGTGGAGGTGCAAACACATCCATCCATACATTTACCTTTAACACTGATATTTAGTTTTATTTGTTTTATGAATGATTGATATTTGCAAAAAGATCAAAGAGAAATGTATCAACCTGTGGAGGTGCAAAAAAAAACATTCATCCATACATTTACCTTTAACACTGATATTTAGTTTTATTTGTTTTATGAATGATTGATATTTGCAAAAAGATCAAAGAGAAATGTATATGTATGAGTACATATATTTTATTTGAAGATTTGTGAAGATTTGTTCATTATAAAATGCACATTCAGCAGTTAATAGTGTATCTGAATATCATAATTGTTGACATGTGTGTGATGTGTTAAGTTAAGGACGTCCTCGTTACCATGTTTATGTAAACATGTGCGTTTGTTTTTGTCCCGTGTCCTTTCTATGTGCGTTTATGTTTCCATTTGTTTTGTCACCTTTTAAACTGAACTTCAGACAGTAGAGGAAGAATCTGTCTGGCGTGATTATATTCGATTTTGCTCTTTCTGATGTTCACGTTAATGCGGCAAACTCGCTGCTGGAGAAAATGGATGAGCTTTTCCCAACTGAGAGAACAGGAAGTCAGGTCTCCTCCCATTTTCTCCAGGAAAACATGGGTCAGTTCTCCATCCCTCACCTCACACAGCAGATCAGTAAACTGCTGGAGAGTCTCTTTTGATAACCTGCACACATACACATGGAGTTTATAACTGAAAACTTTAAATCTAATATAAAATTTTATATGATAATGTAAATTGTAAACCCTCCCGTTTTCTCCAGAAAAACGTGGGTCAGTTCTCCATCCCTCACCTCACACAGCAGATCAGTAAACTGCTGGAGAGTCTCTTTTGATAACCTGCACACATACACATGGAGTTTATAACTGAAAACTTTAAATCTAATATAAAATTTTATATGATAATGTAAATTGTAAACTGACCTGATTTGTAAATGCCCAGGATGACACATGAGACTGATGAGAGAATGAGCATCTATTCTACACTCACTGAGGTTCACACAGTGAACAGTCCATATGTTCAGAAGGGAACACAAACTGCTCAGATATGTGATCGTTTTATTTAGCGTTATGCTGTTTAGGTCCATGCAGAGCTCATCAATGACCACTGAGACACCTGATCTCACTGCTCGAAATGCTTGGACCATCCTCTGTACCACACGTCCACTCAGGCTGCCAAACATTCACACAAACATATTTATGAAAGGGAAATTCATGGTCCAGCTTAATAAAGACCTGTTTAATAAAGTTTTACAGAATGATGTGAAAAGTAGGAAACTGATTATTAAACATACCAGAGTTTCTGAAGGTGCGTTCTGTGGCTGAAGAGAAGCCTGAGTCCTCGGAGAGAGATGCCCCGGGGTGTCAGAGTGAGTTTGAGATTAGAGTCCGAGACTTTCAGCACTTTTCTCACAGCTCTGCACTCACGAGTGCTTAAAACCCAATCTATAATGAAGATGGAGTCCGTGGCAGCAAAGAAAGCCTTCACCAACTCTGTATCTTCTGCATTCTCAACAACGGCTTTACTTAAACGTGCAGTTAACTTTTCACTGCATCTAAAATAGACAGATTTCATGTAAAAAAAGATGAAAAGGACAAATTGTGACCAGACAAAGATATGTTTTGTTGAATAACATTACTTAATAATTAAATATAAATACTATAATGTTTTTGTATCATTTGATTAACTGCATCTCTCTCAAGATCCAAGGTTTGATTTTGTCACATTTCAGATCAGAATTATGAATAAATACAGAAAATTATAAAGGGTTCACTAACATTTAAGCAGCACTTCATTTATTAGACACAAAATCCTGACTTTCAGTGGCATGTTGTGTAAATACAACTGTACATAATGTATGTATAAGAAGACATGAAAGATTTGGTTTCTTAATTAAAAGAAACGTTTAAAATTCCACACATAATGGGGTAACAAATAACTGTTGACATTATTTTGATATTTGTACATGCGACAATCAGACCTGGACTGTGAGAGTCTTGTTAGACCAGGGTTTAAGATCCATTAGTTAAAATGCTAATATTCATTTGATGAAAGATTTTGCTGTTTAATTAAAAGGACTAAGATTATCATAAAAGAGCATAATGAGAATTTTTAATGTAATCTTCAAATTTCTAATTAGACCAAACCATTTTAAAGTTCATACTTTATAATTATAATTATATTAATTACACTGTACAACTACAATAAGGAGATGCTCCAAATAAGAACAATTTAAAATTCTAGTAAAAACTCAATAGAAAAATATAAACACATTATTCCTCTAAGCTTTCATTAATAATAAGGCACTTGTGGCAAATTTTTGTTTATTGCTTATTAATATGTTTAGTAAAAATCAAGAAACGTTAATAAACAAGTAATGAGGTTTAAAATGAGAATATTCAATATTCATCAGTATTGAAAACACACCTTAGCTGTGAGATGTAGCGCAGACACTGAAGGAAACTCCTCACTTCACTCTCTTCAATTATGTAGTTTCTCAGCACCACTGGTTTCTTCTGTGTTTGGAGTTTCAGCACTTCTAGGAGGAGGGAGACTTTTCTCTCTGAGAGATTTATGGACCAGACATCAGGACCAGACTGATAAACTGTTAGTAATGCTGGAAGAACACTGCTGCCTGTTTCACTCTCATACTGCTTCACATGGGAGTACAGATCCAGCAGGAAATCACTCTGTTCTTCTTGGAATCCATGAGACTCTACACCAAAAGGGAATGTGTTGTAGCTGCACACTGATGCCAGAAGCTCAGTGAAATTCTCTCCTTTATCTGATTGACAGTCGACAGCTGCGATGCTCAGATTCAGCAAAAACCGGATGGATACAGAGTCTGAATTCAACCTAAATATAAAAAAATATTACATTTATTAGCAAGAATATGAGAGAAATAAAACATTCAGACACTGAAAATGTGCACAGATCAATTAAGTTAATAAAGACACACTGAGGGTCGTCACATCGACTCAATTTACTATTACACATGCTACAAAATAGCAATAATTTCACTTTCAATGCATTTAGATTTTTTTTTTCTGTTTTACTCTCATTAGTCATCATATTCACTACCTTCTAGTTGTAATGGTAAAAACATTGTTAGTTCTCCCAATGCTGACCAGTCAACACACACACACACACACACACACACACACACACACACACACACACACACACACACACCACAAATCAGACAACACTGTACTGATTGGAAATTAAAAAGTCACAGCTGAAATTTTAGCTTGAGTTTATATTTTTCTTGATTCCTGATGTTGAAAATGATCTACATAATGCAGTAAATGTGGTAACTGATGTAATTATGTTAATATTTAAACAATATCAGACCTGAATTGTTAGTGTCCAGATATTTTAGATCAAAGTTAAAGATGCATTGGATAAAATACTAATATTCATTTGCCAGTCAAATGGAAATGTCTTTAGCATACAGTAGTTTTGTATTAGACACTGTTATTTGGCAAAAGTAAATGTAGACTATAGAGTTAAACTTTAGGTTGCATTTGCGTTAAAACTTCTTAAAAACAAAATACTTGAATAATGGCTAAACAAATTACACATGCAAACTGATCACAAACAATAATTTTACATTTGCTGCATTTATAAAAAACCTCAAATAATCCATTAAATTAGCAGCAGGTGTACTTTCACTGCTACATGTTTACATCAGTTGAGTTCACAGCCAATAACTCAAACCACAGGTGAGACTTCACCTTGATCTACATAATGAGGTAACAAATAACTGATGACATTATTTTAATATTTGTACATGGAACAATCAGACATGGACTGTGAGAGTTTTGTTAGACCAGGGTTTAAGATCCATTAGGTAAAATGCTAATATTCATTTGATGAAAGATTTTGCTGTTTAATTAAAAGGACTAAGATTATCATAAAAAATTGACTTTTAAATGTAAACTCTTCAAATGTGTTATTAGACCAAACCATTTTAAATTTCATATTTTATAATTATAATTATATTAATTACACTGTATGACTACAATAAGGAGATGCTCCAAATAAGAACAATTTAAAATTAGAGTAAAAACTGATTAGAAAAATATAAACACATTATTCGTCTTAGCTTTCAATAATAATAAGGCACTTAGGGCAAATTTTTGTTCTCTGCTTATTAATATGTTGAGAATAAATCAAGAAACGTTAATAAACAAGTGATAAGGGTTAAAATAAAAAGATTCAATATTCAACAGTATTGAAAACACACCTGAGCTGTGAGATGTAGCGCAGACACTGAAGGAAACTCCTCACTTCACTCTCTTCATCTGTGTAGTTTCTCAGCTCCACTGGTTTCTTCTGTGTTTGGAGTTTCAGCACTTCTAGGAGGAGGAAGACTTTTCTCTCTGAGAGATTTATGGACCAGACATCAGGAACTGACTGATAAACTGGTAGAAATGCTGGAAGAACACTGCTGCCTGTTTCACTCTCATACTGCTTCACATGGGAGTACAGATTCAGCAGGAAATCACTCTGTTCTTCTTGGAATTCATCAGATTCTCCATCAAAAGGGAATGTGTTGTAGCTGCACACTGATGCCAGAAGCTCAGTGAAATTCTCTCCTTTATTTGATTGACAGTCGACAGCTGCGATGCTCAGATTCAGCAAAAAACTGATGGATTCAGAGTCTGAATTAAACGTAAATCTAGAAAAAAATTTCATTTATTAGCAAGAATATGAGAGAAATAAAACATTCAGACACTGAAAATGTGCACGGAACAATTAAGTTAATAAAGACACACTGAGGGTCGTCACATCGACTCAATTTACTATTACACATGCCACAAAATAGCAATAATTTCACTTTCAATACATTTAGATTTTTTTTCTATTTTACTCTCATTAGTCATCATAGTCACTACCTTCTAATTGTAATGGTAAAAACATTGTTAGTTCTCCCAATGCTGACCAGACAACACACACTCACACACACACACACACACACACACACACACGCACGCACACGCACGCACACACACACAAATCAGACAACACTGTACTGACTAGAAATTAAAAAGTCACAGCTGAAATTTTAGCATGTGTTTTTATTTTTGACTCCTGATGTTGAAAATGATGATCTATATAATGCACTAACTTGTGTTACTAATGTGAAGGGCTACCAGTTTGATACACACTTCTGAAATAACAAATTTGCTCAATTTACCTTTAATTATATGTTATTATTAATAATTAATGATATTCATCATGTGCTTTTAAGTAAACGTTAAAATCACAACAAATTAAAACAATCAGATTTCTTTGCTCTTATGCCATTTTATAAAAAAAAATCTTAAACTTTAAATAACTTAAAATATTTTGCTCTCCATAAAAATATCTCCTGTCAAACACCAGACATCTCACAGCTTCATCATGCAGCTCTTTAGAAACTCTCCCTCAGTAAATAACCTGCTGATGTGACTCTGATTTCTTCTCTTTGTCTCGTAGTTCCGTCTTAGATTCATTTTCTTAATTACAGTCACATTCGCTCCACATATAAGACACACGTGTTTACCGGCAGTGTCAGTAAACATCTACTCAGAATCCCATCTTTTTTGAAAGACTCTGTTTTCAAAATCAACTTTTCTCTTCACCACTGTGAGGCGCTGTTTCACAATAACTGTACAATAGGGTAAAATACATCAACAGAAGCTCGACTTCAGGTAGTCTAGAGTTCAGTAAGACAGCTGAAGCGCTGCATTATGGGAGCTGTAGCTTGTGTTTATCAGCGCTTCATATCGGCGGGACATTAATAACAATATTAATAGATTTATATAAAATCATCATCTCGCGGGACAGATATAATTGTACGCGGGCTGGATTTGACACTGAGTTTAACACCCCTGATCTATGTGAAGACACTGATCATGTTAATGATTTCTCACAATAAATATCAACAATGATAAAACAATGTAGGAAACAGTTATTTTTAGAAAAGGCTCGCAGGTGACTCATGTGGTCCTTGCAGGCGACCTGGTGACCCCTGGTCTAGATAAATCAAGGTTTAAGATCTATTACATAAAACGCTTCAATTAATTTGCTATCTAAATCAAATGGAATCATCTTTAGCATACAGTAATAGAGTTAAACTTTAGTTTACTTTAGTTTATGTTGAAAATCTACATAATGCAGTAAATGTGGTAACTGATGAAATTATGTTGATATTTAAACAATATCAGACCTGGATTGTTAGTGTCCAGATACTTTAGATCAAGGTTAAAGATCCATTGGATAAAATACTACTAATAAAAATGCTTGTCAAATGGAAGTGTCTTTAGCATACAGTAGTTTTGTATTAGACACTGTTGATTGGCAAAAGTAAATGTAGACTATAGAGTTAAACTTTACGTTGCATTTGATTTGATACGTCTTAAAAACAAATAATTGAATAATGGCTAAACAAATTACACATGCAAACTGATCACAAACAATAATTTTACATTTGCTGCATTTATAAAAATCCTCTAATAATCCATTAAATTAGCAGCAGGTGTACTTTCACTGCTACATGTTTCCATCAGTTGAGTTCACAGCCAATAACTCAAACCACAGGAGAGACTTCACCTTAATCTACATAATGAGGTAACAAATAACTGATGACATTATATTAATATTTGTACATGGGACAATCAGACCTGAACTGTGAGAGTCTTGTTAGACCAGGGTTTAAGATTGTCAGAGATCCACCTGCTACACCCCCTCAGAGTCTCTCATGCTGCCTCTCACTGATCTAATCAGCAGCACCTGTTCGTCATTACCGCTCCCCTTTAAAAGGTCCCGGTTCCACTACACTCGCTGTCGGACCTACTTGATGGCTACAGTGATCTACCTGGTTCCTGACCGCCAGTATTCCCCGCTGGGTCCTGCTCTGCGTGTCGATCGTAAGGCTTATATTCGCTTTACGGATCCTACCCACTTTACAGGTTGTCCTCGCATTACGGATCCTACCCGCTTTACGTATTATCCCAGCATTACGAATCCTACCCGCTTTACGGATTATCCCCGCAATACGGATACTACCCGCTTTACGGATTATCCCAGCATTACGAATCCTACCCGCTTTACGGATTATCCCTGCATTACGGATACTACCCGCTTTTCGGACTATACCCGCTTGACTGTTCGTTACTCTCTCAGTTTAGTGTTTAGGTCTTGTATCTAAGTAAAGATGATGATTGAGTTACTCCCGCATGTTATACATAATCACAGCCATGACAAAGATCCATTAGGTGAAATGCTCATATTCATTTGCTGAAAGATTTTGCTGTTTAATTAAAAGGACTAAAATTAGCATAAAAA
>MU551630.1:3954960-3967250 GCA_024362625.1 Silurus asotus
CATTGTTAGTTCTCTCAATGCTGACCAGTCAACACACACACACACACACACACACACACACACACACACACACACACCACAAATCAGACAACACTGAAATGACTAGAAATTAAAAAGTCACAGCTGAAATTTGAGCTTGTGTTTTTATTTTTGACTCCTGATGTTGAAAATGATGATCTATATAATGCAGTCACTTGTGTTACTAATGTGAAGGGCTACCAGTTTGATACAGACTTCTGAAATAACAAATTTGCTCAATTTACCTTTAATTATATGTTATTATTAATAATTAATGATATTCATCATGTGCTTTTAAGTAAACGTTAAAATCACAACAAATCAAAAGAATCAGATTTCTTGGCTCTTATGCCATTTTATAAAAAAAAAATCTTTCACTTTAAATAACTTAAAATATTTTGCTCTCCATAAAAATATCTCCTGTCAAACACAAGACGTCTCACAGCTTCTTTATGCAGCTCTTCAGAAACTCTCCCTCAGTAAATAACCGGATGATGTGACTCTGATTTCTTCTCTTTGTCTCGTTTAGATTCATTTTCTTAATTACAGTCACATTCGCTCCACATATAAGACACACGTGTTTATCGGCAGTGTCAGTAAACATCTACTCAAAATCCCATCTTTTTTGAAAGACTCTGTTTTCAAAATCAACTTTTCTCTTCACCACTGTGAGGCGCTGTTTCACAATAACTGTACAATAGGGTAAAATACATCAACGGAAGCTCGACTACAGGTAGTCTAGAGTTCAGTAAGACAGCTGAAGCGCTGCATTATGGGATCTGTAGTTTGTGTTTATCAGCGCTTCATATCGCCGGGACAATAATAACAATATTAATAGATTTATATAAAATCATCTCGCGGGACGGATATAATTGTACGCAGGCTGGAGTTTGACACCCCTGATCTATGTGAAGACACTGATCATGTTAATGATTTCTCACAATAAATAACAACAATGATTAAACAATGTAGGAAACAGATATTTTTAGAAAAGGCTCGCAGGTGACTCATGTGGTCCTTGCGGTATTGAACAGTATTGAAAACACACCTGAGCTGTGAGATGTAGCGCAGACACTGAAGGAAATTCCTCACTTCACTCTCTTCATCTGTACAGTCTCTCAGCTCTACTAGTTTCTTCTGTGTTTGGAGTTTCAGCACTTCTAGGAGGAGGAAGACTTTTCTCTCTGAGAGATCTATGGACCAGACTGAAACTGACTGATAAACGGGAAGGAATGCTGGAAGAACACTGCTGCCTGTTTCTCTCTCATACTGCTTCACATGGAAGTACAGATCCAGCAGGAAATCACTCTGTTCTTCTTGGAATTCATCATACTCTACACCAAAAGGGAATGTGTTGTAGCTGCACACTGATGCCAGAAGCTCAGTGAAATTCTCTCCTTTATCTGATTGACAGTCGACAGCTGCGATGCTCAGATTCAGCAAAAAACGGATGGATGCAGAGTCTGAAATAAACCAAAATCTAGAAAAATATTTCATTTATTAGCAAGAATATGAGAGAAATAAAACATTCAGACACTGAAAATGTGCACAGATCAATTAAGTTAATGAAGACACACTGAGGGTCGTCACATCGACTCAATTTACTATTACACATGCTACAAAATAGCAATAATTTCACTTTCAATGCATTTAGATTTTTTTTTTTTTTCATTAGTCATCATAGTCACTACTTTCTAATTGTAATGGTAAAAACATTGTTAGTTCTCCCAATGCTGACCAGTCAACACACACACACACACACACACACACACACACACACACACACACACACACACACACACAAAACACAAATCAGACAACACTGTACTGACTAGAAATTAAAAAGTCACAGCTAAAATTTGAGCTTGTGTTTTTATTTTTGACTCCTGATGTTGAATATGACGATCTATATAATGCATTAACGGGTGTAACTAATAAAATTATCTAGAAACTTAGACATGGGAAAATCAGACCTGGATTGTTAGTGTCTAGATAAATCAAGGTTTAAAATCTATTACATAAAAAGCTATAATTCATTTGCTATCTAAGTCAAATGGAATCATCTTTAGCATACAGTAATAGAGTTAAACTTTAGTTTGCATTTGCTTTGATAATACTTAAACTAAATACGTTTAATTAAAATGGCCAAAAAAGTCTTTAACTTGGCCACATTACCCAGCTAATAACCAGTATTTTACCACCAACTTTTAGGTAGAATAGTAGACAGATAACAATGACAGTTCAGATCAGATAAAGGGGTTAAAACTCAGGATATGAGGAACTGCTACCTGTCTGTCTTTCTTCCAGCGCGGAAACAGTGAGATTTGTGACACATACGTTGTAAATTGTCTAGACCAGGGGTGTCAAACTCAAATTCACAGTGGGCCAAAATTAAAAACTGGGACGAAGTCACGGGCCAAACTCAATATTTATTAAAAAATTGACTGCAATTGTGCATGTTTTCCGTCTCTCCAGATGTGTAATGTTGAACCTTTTCATATGGAAACAAACTTTAGTTTTGCATAAACATTGAATCTGGAAGAACCAAAGTTTAATATTATAAACACATGAGAAATTAAATTTGAAATAAAACACACATCAGTGGTTTTCATTTCTTATTATCTCTCTCTCTATCAATAGCCTTTCGAATTCCTTTTTAATATAAATCTTTTTTTCACAGGCCAACAACAAAACAACCAAAAATAATAATAATTTCCTTCAATTATAAAAACAATCTTTTAACTATTAACAGTCCATGCCTTGGAGTAGAAGCTTCGTTGCTACACTCTGATTTACTCTGATTGGTTGAAGTCAGGTACCTGCATCTCTTCTTAGATACAAGTGCATCATGTCTGGGGTTTAGGTTCTGAGCTGAGCATCATGTCTGTGTTTAGGCTCTAGCGCTGAGGAGATCCTCAGGATTGAGTGAAGATGTTCATCAGTGAGACTCCTGAGTGGTGTTTTGTTCATCTTCATCAAAGAGAACAGTTGCTCACAGATATGTGCTGCTGAACATAGAGAGCGTTTGAGCAGCTTGGGCACGGAGTTGGAGCAGTGTGTCGGGGAGGAAACATGGAAACTGTGCAGCACACACAGAGTCGTACTTTGACTGGAGCGTGTCTCTACACTGGAATTCAATCAGCTCCATTTGGAAGTTGGTTGGTGCGCTTTCCAAGTCAACCACAAACGGATTACTGAGCAGTTCAAATCTGCATTTCTGGGCTTCAAAGTCAGCAAATCTCCGGGTAAATTCAGCGCTGAGTACGGCGAGTTTTTCAGCACAGAGTTTTTCAGCGGTCTCGACTGACGCGCTCATAAAGCATTCTGGGATTTGTAGTATTAGCGGTGTATGTGCTATATACTGGCGGGCAGCTCTAATACACATTTGATATAATCTCGCGAGCCAAAAATAATTACACCGCGGGCCTGAGTTTGACACCCCTGGTCTACACTAATAACAGTCAATAACATTCTTTACTAAACTGTTCTTAAATAACCAAACAATACATTTTAGAATCTCTACCTGATTCAAAAATTATTACCTGAATTCTGAGATTTTCAGATTTAAAAAAATAAAACTTTCAGACACTGAAACTGTGAAAGGATCAATTAAGTTAATAAATACATGTTGAGGGTCGTCACCTCGACCCATTTTACTACTGCACATGCCACAAAATATCACATTTCACTTTCAATGGATTTAAAATGTGTATGAGTAATAAATAACCTACTGTTTTAGTCTCATTAGACATCATAGTCACAACATTCTCACTGTAACATTAAACTCCACAATTGTTAGTTCTCCCACTGCTGGTCAGTGAGTGGTGCAGTAACATCAGATCAAATTTCACACACAGAAAACACAAATCACACAACACTTTCATTTCCACTCAATACAGTCACAGCTGATATTTTAGCTTGAGTTTATATTTTTCTTGATTCCTGATGTTGAAAATGATCTACATAATGCAGTAAATGTGGTAACTGATGTAATTATGTTGATATTTACATGATATCAGACCTGGATTGTTAGTGTCCAGATATTTTAGATCAAGGTTAAAGATCCATTGGATAAAATACTACTAATAAAAATGCTTGTCAAATGTAAGTTTCTTTAGCATACAGTAGTTTTGTATTAGACACTGTGGATTTAGCAAAAGTAAATATAGACTACAGAGTTAAACTTTAGGTTGCATTTGCTTTGATACGTCTTAAAAACAAAATAATTGAATAATGGATAAACAAATTACACATGCAAACTGATCACAAACAATAATTTTACATTTGCTGCATTTATAAAAACCCTCTAATAATTCATTAAATTAGCAGCAGGTGTACTTTCACTGCTACATGTTTACATCAGTTGAGATCACAGCCAATAACTCAAACCACAGGAGAGACTTCACCTTAATCTACATAATGAGGTAACAAATAACTGATGACATTATATTAATATTTGTACATGCGACAATCAGACCTGGACTGTGAGAGACTTGTTAGACCAGGGTTTAAGATTGTCAGAGATCCACGTGCTACACCCCCTCAGAGTCTCTCACGCTGCCTCTCACTGATCTAATCAGCAGCACCTGTTCGTCATTACCGCTCCCCTTTAAAAGGTCCCGGTTCCACTACACTCGCTGTCGGACCTACTTGATGGCTACAGTGATCTACCTGGTTCCTGGCCGCCAGTATTCCCCGCTGGGTCCTGCTCCGCGTTTCGATCGTAAGGCTTATATTCGCTTTACGGATCCTACCCACTTTACAGGTTATCCTAGCATTACGGATCCTACCCGCTTTACGGATTATCCCTGCATTACGGATCCTACCCGCTTTACGGATTATCCCTGCATTATGGATCCTACCCGCTTTACGGATTATCCCTGCATTATGGGTCCTACCCGCTTTACGGATTATCCCTGCATTACGGATCCTACCCGCTTTTCGGACTATACCCGCTTGACTGTTCGTTACTCTCTCAGTTTCGTGTTTAGGTCTTGTATCTAAATAAAGATGATGATTGAGTTACTCCCGCATGTTATGCATAATCACAGCCATGACAAAGATCCATTAGGCAAAATGCTAATATTCATTTGCTGAAAGATTTTGCTGTTTAATTAAAAGGACTAAAATTAGCATAAAAAACAGATCATTTTAAATGTAAACTCTTTACATTTCTAATTAGACCAAACCATTTTAAAGTTCATACTTTATAATTATATTAATTACACTTAGTTTTCATTAATAATAAGGCACTTAGTGCACATTTTTGTTCTCTGCTTATTAATATGTTGAGAATAAATCAAGAAACGTTAATAAACAAGGGATGAGGGTTAAAATGAGAAGATTTAATATTCAACAGTATTGAAAACACACCTGAGCTGTGAGATGTAGGGCAGACACTGAAGAAAACTCCTCACTTCACTCTCTTCTTCTGTACAGTCTCTCAGATCCACTGGTTTCTTCTGTGTTTGGAGTTTCAGCACTTCTAGGATGAGGGAGACTTTTCTCTCTGAGAGATTTATGGACCAGACATCAGGACCTGACTGATAAACTGGTAGTAATGCTGGAAGAACACTGCTGCCTGTTTCACTCTCATACTGCTTCACATAAGAGCACAGATCCAGCAGGAAATCACTCTGTTCTTCATCATCATATCTTTCTATTTCATCTTCTTTAAATAATGTCATTACTTTCTCCACTGTCTGCTGGGTGTTTTGTTGTTGGTGTAAAGCTGCTTGCAGATACAAGTCCATTTTAAATTTTCTAAATCTCTTTTCTTGCCCTTTATTTCCATCTTTAGACTCAAACCTGGAGAAAAGCAAATACAAATGATTACAGTACACAGTAAACCCAACATACACAACTACACCTACACACATAGAATACCAAACAACCTCAGATTCAGATCTTTGTCTGACAGGAATGGAAATAAACAGATTATTAAATACTGAAACCAGTTCATCTGTTATCAACATCTATCCCATTCTTAATGTCACAGTCACATTTCTCTCCATTCTGATTCCTGCTGTGAACATTACCTGAAGCTATTGATCTGTATATGTGTGATTTTACAGTGTGCTGCTGTCACATGATTGAATGATGGGATAATTTTATAAATAAGCAGGTGTACAGGTGCTGCTAGTTAAGTGGATGGTGAGTATAATGTGAGAATATTCACACTGTGCTGCATATACACAACCAGACACACATGACTGGTCAAATGATCATGTTCTTTACAACGTACACTGTATACCAACACTTAAGATATAATCAGATTCATGTACATTAATTAGGATTAAAATTTTGATTAGAAGAAACAAGTAAATGAATAAAAATAATAAATTAGACCTGATTCATGGAGAATTAGTCTTTGGAGGACTATTTCCAGTTCAGATGATGCCTGAGGCTCTGCTACAGAACTCAATACAGTATGTTTCAGTCGATCATTTCCGACGTCAGAACCTTTATTTATTCAATCCAACGTTGTTTTATGTATATTATATGTATAATATTAAACCTCTGTCCATAGCCATTTTAAATCCGTTTAAAGAAACAGAAATTCATTTTTTTGCATTGTATATTATTAAAAAATATTTTCTTTTTATATTTTGTTAAAAATATTCTGAGAATCATTTTGTGTACTCAGTCTTGTGAATTTAATTGAATCATGACTGGAGATTATCGTTACACAACCTTTTACTAACAGTGAATGAAAGTGTGTATTTGCATGTTTGTTTTTTGGAAACTTCACAAACTAAAGCAATGTACACTGTATATCAACACTTCAGGAATGATCAGATTCATGTAGACAAATTGGGATTAAAATTTGTATTCGACAGAACAAGTTAATAATAAATAGAAAAAAGTCAGTGTTTGAACTGATTCACATTTCATCACTGACAACACAAAGTTCAGAACAGTGATTTTATCATTTGTGGTGCACAAAGAACTAAAACTTGTCTAAATAATAATATAAAAACTTACTGATTAAACCAGAGCTGTGAGATGTAGGGCAGACACTGAAGAAAACTCCTCACTTCACTCTCTTCACCTGTACAGTCTCTCAGATACACTTCTTTCTTCTCTGTTTGGAGTTTCAGCACTTCTAGGCGGAGGGAGACTTTTCTCTCTGAGAGATTTATGATCCAGACATCAGGACCTGACTGATAAACTGGTAGTAATGCTGGAAGAACACTGTTGCCTGTTTCACTCTCATACTGCTTCACATGGGGGAACAGATCCAGCAGAAAATCACTCTGCTCTTTATAATCATATGCTGTCACTTTCCTCACTGTCTCCTGGATGTTTTGTGGTTGGTGTAAAGCTGCTTGCAGACACAAGTCCAGTGTAAATTTTCTCAGTCTCTTTTTTTGTTCCTCTGTTCCATGTTTAGACTCAAACCTGGATAAAAGTAAAATATATTATTACAGTACACAGCAAACCTACAAATAATACACCACTTACACACACAGATGCTTTAGATACTTGCTTTTGGCTGACAGCTGTAGAGATCAGCAGTTTGTGAAATAATGAAACAGCTCATCTGATACCAACATCCACAACACAGTTAATATCAGAGATCACATTTTCTCCATTCTGATCATTTATATGAACAGTAACACGTCTTAAGTTCCATCAGGTAAAATGCTAATATTCATTTGCTAGAAACCTCAGATGGAAGTGTAAAAGAGTAGTTTTGTGTTAAGGTGCTGCCCTTTTAAGTCCAAGTTGTATTTTTGCTTCTTTTGCTATTTTTATTTGTGTATATAGTGAATTGTTGTGAATTATTTTCTCAGAGACTTTTATTTTAAAATTAAATGTTATTATGGCGGAACTGCACATGTTCTATTACATATAGAAACTAGTGATGGGAAGATTTGATCATTTTAATGATTCGGTTCTTTAAATCTCGTTCATCAAAATTAACGAATGTTTTTTTGTAATTTATTTCATTAAGTTCCTTTGATCAGAAATAAAATAACATTTAACATTTTTAATAAGCAGATTCTCCAACATGTCTACATAAACCAACTCTGATAAAAGTTCAAATGAGCGTATATAGAGGTCACATGATAAAATAACTAATCAGACTAGAGGAGTCATGAGGTGAAATATTCTGTTTCCTGTACATAAACTATGGAGATTTCGTGATGCTTTGCTCATGTGCATCCAGTAGAAAATGAATAAATCACTCTTTGATGTGTTTTAGAAGAACGTGTAGTGAACAATAAACAAATGGTTCATGAAAGACCCATCACTAGTTAAAACGTGAGAGAAGGAAAATAACGTGCACAGCACAGCTCATGCATGTGATCTTCTAACAGTCTAGCCTTTGGAAAACATTTGACACTAAGCAACTTTAAAAATCTTAAGCAAATTTAATGGATGGTTTGATGTAAGATGAACAGACATGTTTGTTATATTTACTCAAGCAGTTCAACACAGCCAAACATTTCACTGTGGATATAATGCATGACATTCTAGAAGGAGTTATAAGAAAAACTGGACCAATTCTGCACATGGTGTATGTGCTATGAAGCTAAACAAAAATTATTTAAAGCACAATTAAAAACTTTCAAAAACATGCCAAAACACTAGTAGTCAAAAAGCACCAATTTTGTATTGCCATATACTGGGAGTCTTTTAGCCAGTGCAGATTGTCTTTTGGCCCAGGAAAGATGGTAGAAATACTGACACTTATTAATCAGTTGCAACACCAAAAGGGTTTTTTAAGAATTTTACTCTTGAGTGAAATAATTTTATGTATTTAAAACATAAATAAACTATTAGTGAAACATTACTAATATTAGTTATTTGAGAGTTAAATATTCACTATTAAAAATTTAAATATTCTCTACATTTGTGAAATATTAACACAAATATTTAATTGAGTAAGAATTTTTTCACTAATAAAAATGGAAATAAACAATTCATTTGTGAAATATTAACACAAATTGGACTTAATTGAGAGATAACTCCTATCCAGTGAAAGCTACAAAAATCTATTCTGCTTATTGACAGGACTGTTGTGAAGCTGTTTGTAGTGCACAGACTATATCTTAGGGACAATTAAATCTCTCCAGGTTTGGAACGATTTTCATTATCAGAAATGCCTGAAACAGGATTTTTACATACTGTCCAGACCACCACCTTTAAACTAAATCACCTGCCTTTAATGAAAAAAAAATATTAGGGATTGAAAAAACGTGCAACCTGGAGCAAAGAATAATAAAGAGGAAGATGATGAGTATTTGGGGATAAAGTCACACAGAGAGTTGAGAGATGATTCTCACTCAGCCAATAATATAATTTTCACTAACACAATTTTCTCACAAAAGTAAGTACACCCCTCACATTTCAGCAACCATTTTAGTATAATCTTCTCAAGGCAATACTATAGAAATGAATCTTGGATATACTTTAGAGTAAACGATGTGCAGCTTGTATAGCAGTATAGATTTACTCATGGAAAGAGGATTTGAGAATTAGAGTTGTTGCTCTCCACAAAGAAAGTCCCAGCAACAACCTGTGCAGTTCTGGTGAATTCCATGACCAGGAGGATAAAGGGAGTGCTGGATAACAATGGTGCTCACACAAAATATTCACACTTTGGACACAGTTTCATGTGACATGTTTACTTAGGGTGTACTCAATTTTGTTGCCAGTTATTTAGACAATAATTGCTGTGTATATATAAATGTTTCATTTTTGATCATATTAACTATTGAGAACATATAATAAAATTGTTGCTGAAATGTAAGGGGTGTACTCACTTTTGTGAGATACTGTATGTAACTGAATAAACCAAACAACCAGAGACAGATTCCTCAGACCCATATAAATGATAAATATAAAGCCTTTTTCTTTAGAACTTTGCTTGTACAACACATACTGTAGGAAGAGTTTCCTGTTCTTCAGTGCATTCAGTTTAAACATTTTTAATAATAAACAGTAGCACATACCCTTACCATTAAGTACCAGAAGAAATAAAATTTTAAATTTCAGTTCATAGTTCTGTATATTCATTTAAACAATGTCATTAAAATTTTTACTTTATAGCTGTAGTGCAGAATGTAGTAAAGCATATATGAAAACTTACACTTTAAACCTGAGCTGTGAGATGTAGGGCAGACACTGAAGGAAACTTTTCACTTCACTCTCTTCATCTGTGCAGTCTCTCAGCTCCACTGGTTTCTTCTGTGTTTGGAGTTTCAGCACTTCCAGGAGAAGGGAGACTTTTCTCTCTGAGAGATTTATAGACCAGACATCAGGAACCGACCAATAAACTGGTAGCAATGCTGGAAGAACACTGCTGCCTGTTATACTCTCATACTGCTTCACATGGGAGTACAGATCCAGCAGGATATCACTCTGTTCTTCTTTATTTGGCATAATTCTCTGCACTGTGTCCTGGATTTTTAGTGGTTGTTGTAGAGCTGCTTGTAAACACAAATCCAGTTGAAATATTCTGCATTTCTTTTTATGTTCTTTAATTCCATGTACAGGGTTGAAGCTGAAGAAGTATGAGAGACTCACATTAATAAATTGCACAACACAGCAGACAACTAATAAAAACTTTGCAAGACCGCCAACATTAAACTCAAGTACTTTCCTGTATTCCAGAAAAAAAACATGAGAAAATGCATAAGCTGTAAATGGAAACTTTTTGCTGTCAACTACAATATAATTAGAATAATATGTTTACTGTCAATAAGAAAATAAAGACTAATATGTTGAGTAAATACTGAAATAAAATTTAATATTAGGGCAGTAAAATGTTTGTGCAAATTATGAGGATTTTATCAAGTAAATCTTGCATTTTTTTTCAGTGTAGGGGAGAAATTGAGACATTATACGGGCCTAACAATGGGTTGTTCTTCTTACAATGAATAAACACTTCTGTTATAAGACATTTATTAATTTTAATAAAAATGTATTATTTTTAGTCATATATTTATTGAGAGAAATCATCCAATATTATATAACTGTGAGAGGCAGAAGTATGGATTAGCAGTTAAATTACAAGTCAAACTAGATTCGATCTATTTTTTAAGGCATGATAATCAAGTGTCGGTAAGTGCCCTGTTTCACTCAACAAACAGGGATCTATCAAAGGCTGATCTTCACAGCATGTTTTTGGAAGTGCGTAATGGCATGAACAAAGTAAGGACCTCTGAGATCCTCAAAAATATATTTTTTTTAAAGAGTCGTTACTCATCAGGTTGGAAAGGGTTACAGATCCATCTTTAAAGTCTCCACAAATCCAGTCAGGCAGATTGTGTAAATATGAAAATTGCCCTCCCCAGGAAAGGACCACCCATTAAATCACTCAAAAAAACTATATGCATAATCTGCAAGGTCACAAAGAAACCAAGAGTAAATCTTAAACAAATAAAGTATTCTCTTATTTTGGATAATTTTAATGATCAGGAGTGCACAATCAAAAAACACTGAAATGCTTCTAAAATGCCTTGGTGTGCATAGCAGAGTTGCAAAGTGAAAGCTTTTACTACGCAAAAAGAACAATGTTTAAAATTTCCCCAAGCCATTACACAGGACTGATAAACAGTTACCAAAGATTTTTTACTTGCAATTATACTACACAAGAGGGTTCAAACCAGATAAACAGAAAAGGTTTACATACTACTGCCATTCACAGAAATGTAATATTGGATGATTTTACTCAATAAATAAATGACCAAGTATAATATTTTTGTCCCATTTGTTTGACTGGGTTCACTTTGTCTACCTTTAGGACATGTCAAATCTGCTGGGTTTGGGTCAGACATATAGCAATTTCTAAATGGTTTACAAGCGTCCAAACATCACTGAAACACAGTAAATATATTATTGACTCACTGGAGAGCGCTGATGTGTGGTAGCCAGGAGAACACTTTGTAAACAAGATCTGTGAGCTGTCGTGGGTCTTGGTCACAGTGTAAATGGAGATTTATTTTCTCTGAATTTTGGGTTATAATTTTTCCAACTTGCTTAAGAACATCTGTAGGGCTGCTCATTAGTATGTGAATCTCATTTCCACATAACTGAAGGAGATGTATAAGATAAACCATCTTCTCATACTTTAAGGCCATTGTCCAAACCTGGCATAGTGTCGTTGAAAAATCCCTGTAGAAAAAAAACAAAAGTAAATTAATGTAATGTATATTTGTAAATACTGTATATATACACATGCATTATACACACAAACACATATACATACTATTATATATATATATATATATATATATATATACACACACACACACACACAC
>MU551630.1:3967256-4016929 GCA_024362625.1 Silurus asotus
ACACACACACACACCAGCTTTAGAAATTATAAACTCTTTTATTAGCACTATGCGCTATGTACCTAAATCCTTCAAACTGCAGTCATCAACCCACTATTTAAGAAACCTGACCTTGACCCATGTCAGGCCAATAACAAATCTATATACAGTACAGACCAAAAGTTTGGACACACCTTCTCATTCAAAGAGTTTTCTTTATTTTCATGACTATGAAAATTGTAGAGTCACACTGAAGGCATCAAGGTCTATTTGACCAAGAAGGAGAGTGATGGGGTGCTGCGCCAGATGACCTGGCCTCCACAGTCACCGGACCTGAACCCAGTCGAGATGGTTTAGGGGTGAGCTGGACCGCAGAGTAAAGGCAAAAGGGCCAACAAGTGCCAACCATCTCTCGGGGAACTCCTTCAAGACTGTTGATGGAGTTCCCCGAGAGATGCTTGGGGAACTCCTTCAAGACTGTTGGAAGACTATTTCAGGTGACTACCTCTTGAAGATCATCAAGAGAATGCCAAGAGTGTGCAAAGCAGTAATCAAAGCAAAAGGTGGCTACTTTTTTTATATTGACCTACAATATGTCATTTTTCAGTTGTTTCACACTTTTTTGTTATGTATATAATTCCATATATAATTCCACATGTGTTCATTCATAGTTTTGATGCCTTCAGTGTGAATCTACAATTTTCATAGTCATGAAAATAAAGAAAACTCTTTGAATGAGAATGTGTGTCCAAACTTTTGGTCTGTACTATATATGGGTAAATACGAGGAAATTAGCAAAGAAGGCTGTGGAAAAAAAAGTATTATTTGTTTGCCATAATACTGAGATGTTAAGATTTCTGTATTGGTAAAACCCTTAAAATAATATGATTTAAATTTACATACCTTAGATATTGTGAATATTTGAGAATTGTCTTCAGCCCAGACAGGGACACTGCACTTTTCTCCAAATTAAGATGAACCTGTTTGTTCCTGGAGTTGCTGATTACATAGGACACTGTACAGCATGTGTAAGGGTCAAGATGTTCCTCAGTGAAATCAAGACAAAAGTCTATTTTCTCCAGAAAGGAGCAGCAGAATTCAGGTGACTGAAATTCATATAGACACTGGCAAATAAAGGCAATGTCAACATCATCTGGCTGATCACAGAAGAAAGTGTTTAAGACCTTCTCAAAGAAAGCATTGGTATTTTCCTTGACTTTGTTCAATGAAAAGAGACCCTCCAGATGGGGAATGCTTTTCCATGAATCCACGATTCCACGATTTCCATGTAGTCCACACAGAAAAGGAATTACATATTTCATGTGCTGAGTCTCTTCATTCTGACACAGCTGAAGTACCTCGTCAATTATTTCTGTTTTTTCTAGAAGCCACAGAGCAGAAAAAAAATCCTGCATTGTGTTGTGATAAAATGCACAAAAGTGCCTATCAAATGCTGGGGACACTACTGAAGAAGTCTTCACAAAGGTATGAGCAATGACATTTTCATCATCATCTAACTCCAGGTTAATAGTTTTTAATTTGGTAGCATTGAAAGCACTCTCAGCTAAAGATAAAACCATATCCCTGTGGTTCTTATTGTATCCACCTAATCCCTGCAATTTCTTTAAACAATGACTTAAAATCCACATGTACATCTCACTAGCAGTGCACGGTGTCTGTGCTTCTTTAGAAGTGTTGTTTAAAGTGCAGGCTGCCACCATAAATGCATACATAGGAATATGGCAGAGACTGAAAAGTGCAGGATTTTTTATCACACTGTCTACTAAGTCTGGATCATCAGTCATTTTGTTAAAAAAATCATAAATTGACTCTTCACTGAAACCTTGAACGTAGATTGTGCATGTTGGCCAGTCAGGGAACTCATACTCTACATCAGACCTGCATGTTGCCACAATCTTTGCTTCAGGCAGAAGTTCATTTTCCATGATCTTCAGGAAAACTGTGTTGTTCAGAAAATCTCCATTGATTCCATCAAAAACAATGGTGACCCTTTCAGAATATTCTTGAAGATACTGCATAATTTCTTCAACATTTTCTTTCATCTGTGGGTTTGACCTGAAAAATGTGCTTAGCAGAAGCTCTTCTAAGGTAACTGCAGCTGAGGTGTTTGACAGTGTGTTTTCATCAAAGTAAAACATGAAGTCCAGGGTTCTGTCGTTTCTCTCTGCCCAATGATGCAACATTTGTTTTACAACTGTTGTCTTCCCAATTCCAGGTTTTCCCACTATTAGGATATTTTTCTCCCTGCTTTTAAGCAACTCCTCAGGGGATTTTCCCTGTGTGTCCCTTGGTATGTAGGCCTTCATCTTTTTTGAACGAGCCTTTTTACATTTTTTGCTCTTGAGTTTGATTTTGTTATATGGTGTATTCTTTTCTGTGTTTGTATCCAACACTAAAGGAATAAAGGTGACATTTTCTTGTATGTTTTCTCCATAAAACTGCAGGCTCTGCTTCCAGTGTTCAGCAAGAATTTGACTTGAAATTTTCTTCATAAAATGTTGCAGCTGATGACATGAGATAGGTCCTAAAATAACCACATGTAAAGTACAAACATTATTGGTTGGGTTAATAATCATTAAGTTAATAACCATTAAATTTAATAACCATTTCTATGTCTGGAATGAATTTTAGTGTAACACAGATAATCTGCTTATTACAGCAGCAAGCATTAGTGCTCTGTGTCTCCAATGTTTGAATCATAATGATTTGTAAGAATAGGTAAGAGTACCTCTGCTAAACTTATTAAGTACGTTCTCAATATTTTCAGATGACAATATATCAATGTGATTTGTTTTTTATAAAAAACAAAGTGTACAATCGTACGTTTAGAGTGCCTGTCAAAAGTTTGGAAACACATAGCCTTCTATGTTTTTTAAAAGGCATGCTCATTAGGTAATGTAACATTATGCAGATTTACTTGAACCAAACAAATATACAAAAGGTACAAATGTTAAGGAAGAACTGTTTGCTCTCTAATTATAGCTTACACAACTGGGATAAATGCTTCTGGTGTGCATGTTAAAAGACATTGAAAGGGGAAATTTAACTGACTATTAAATAAGGGCAAGTTTAGTTTGAACCTGTCACCTGTGGTTAAGACATTGGACTTCTGATCGAAAGGTTGTGAGTTCAAATCCCATCATTGTAAGTGCAAATGTAAATTTAATGGCAGTCTAACTGCATAATAGTGTACTCGGGTGCGGGAATTACACCCAGAATCTAAAATGCTCATTTTGCTACTCATGTCATTCTAAATTGCTCCCAAAGTGGCAAAGACCCTTTTAGGTTATTCTCCTATAACTGGCTTGCTGGTTGGTGGCTTGCAAATAAAGCTTTTTGATGTGTTTTCACCTCTACCTAGACACATACATTTCATAGAACTGTGACTTTAGGTGTGGTGTTGCACAGTCACCTATTCTAGCTACCCAAACACTAAAAAGATGGTTTGGGCTTAAATAAGGGCTATGCTTAACATGAAGGAAACCCACATCCCACAGCCCAAATTTGGTTAGATGGTAGCAATTGCAGCCTGCCTGAGATCCAAGACCAAAACATAGGTGAGAAGGTTTCTGGGTCAGGCTGGCTATTGTAGAATGTTTGTGCCTAATTATTCAGATGTTAGTAGCCCTATGAATCGACACCTGATTCAGTCCAATTGATAGAGTCATGCCAGTAGGCTTTTACTCAGGAAAAAACTTTACTCTGTATCAAACCTCTTTCACCTTCCCTTGACTTTTCTCTCCCCTTTGTTTTACAGACAGATGCATTGGACAGAGGGCTGGGGGCCGTGTTGTCCCAGATGGTGCAGCGGGAGGAATGCAACATGCTCTACATCACCCACAAGTTCTCAGTGGGGAAGAAATTCTACAATATATTATATAAATCATTAATAAAGACACTGAAAAGTGAAATTTAACTGAGTGTGGCAAATAGAATCATGTTCAGTTCAAACCCATTGCCCACCTTCTATTCTTCCTTACTGAGCCAAAAGTCTCCAGAAAATGAATGTGTATGTGTTTAAAGAAAAATGAAAGTCTATGAAATTCCAAACTTGACAGGTACTATAGGTGTAAACATGCAACATTACTATCCTGAAAGCATAACAAAAATGTATGCCAAGCAACTTCGAAAACACTTTCGTTTTTTCACAACTGACAACTATAATAACACAATTAGGAAAAATCTAAAACTGTGCCAACATAAATGAACTCATCCTACTTCTGATACATTAATTATTAATCCATAGTAAATACCATAGTTTTGTAAATAGTTATTAGTATGCTTATATCAAACATGTTTACCTTGATTATAATCTTCAGCCTCATCTCTAAAGGAAAACAAGCAGATCCATGTATGTAAATCTGGAGCCTGACTAGATGAATTTGGATTTGGCAGAACAGATTTCCTCTCACGGTCCAGTATTCTGAGAAACTGATAGCAGGCCTCCTCACCCTTGTTTAAGACCAAGTCCAGTATCTTCCTGGTTTTGTTGAAACCTGTTGTTTCTGTGTTAATTACATTAATTACATTGTCACTGAAAATTTTCAGTTGCTGAAGTTTTTCAAAAATAAGAGGTAGGTTTTTTAGTTGTCCAACCAGGTTTTCAACAGCATCTTTGAGATATTGTTTTGCAGACTGATTTGAAGAAGCCATATTGATATAGTCAGTTCTTCAGCTTCATAAGCTTACTGAGCTATCATCTGAAAAATATAATAGTACATTTAATTAATTATAATAAATAATAAATGTAAAAATAATATAAAAAAGCAACAGAAAAAAAGGCTTTTAGAATGACAGGTTATTGTGATGTAAAAAAAATATATTAAACAGGATAAAACAATGAATGTCATGTGATATTGATCATTTCTTACAGAAAAGTACCACATTCACAAGTTAATATTAAGCAATTTTCATCATGTTTAAAGATTTGATTCTATTAATTTAAACGTATATGTTGGAATTTGTAGTGCTGATTTTCTCAATATTTTACCTATTATAAAAAATACAACTTATTTCCTATTAAATATAATTAATCTAATTACAAATTCGGTTTATGGATGTGGTGAGAGAAGACATGCAGGTAGTTGGTGTGAAACAGGCAGATGTAGATGACAGGGGGGTATGGAGACGGATGATCCGCTGTGGCGCCCCCTAATGGGAGCAGCCGAAAGAAGAAGAATCTAATTACAAATTCAAAATAATCAAACTAGTGTAAAACTACTGAGTAATGCTCGTATTAGAAAGTATGTAAAATATGCTTTGTTTTAAATGGTTTATTTTTCACGCATAAGACATTCTCTAGACAATAAGACAAAGAGCACGTGCGCTGCTTTCACTTTCTCGAAACCGAAAGTAAACCAAAAGTAACACATACCAGTGTCCCTGCTCACAGCGAGGAAAAGTTATAGTTATATAGAATTAATTTTATACTGATACTTTAAAACTTACCGATAATATGTAACTTTATTGGTTTCAGGCAGACGTGTTTGATATGCGGAAATAACCCTGGTAGGAGGGTTTGCTGAATGTTACAACAGACTGTGTTTATCAGAAGATTCCGTAAACAAGGCCTGGCCCTGTGTACGGGTTTCTGAACGTCGATCAATTAAAGCTGTCTACAAATAATCAACGATCTGTATTTCCTCCCCGCCAACCGTGAAGTTCAAGTGGCGCTACTTGGTTAGGCTTCATCTTCTTCATCATCGTCATCACCGTCGCCTTCTTTTTCTTTCCTTTTTTTCTTCTTCTTCTGCTTCTTCCTCTTCTGCCGCCGACTCCTGTGGTTCTTCTTCTTTTAGCTTTACAGTGGTGCATTACTGCCACGACATGGCTGGAACTGGGTATCTCACATATAGAGTACAGTATTTATTTGGTTTAGCCCAGTGGTGGAAGAAGTATACAAACCATATACATATGACCTTTTCCTGCTATATGAGGGTCTTCTTCAAACTGTTACCACAAACCTGGAGGCACTCAATTATACAGGACGTCTTTAGATGCGCTATAATAAAATTTTGCAGTCAACTAAACTTAGAAACCCAAACCTGTTCCAGCATGGCGATGCCCCTGTGCACAAAGTGAGCTCCTTGAAGATCTGGTTTATATGCTTTATGTTTACAAGATCTTGAGTGCTGCTATAGAGTGCTGATCTTATTGCTACTGAACACCTTTGGGATGAATTGGAACGCTGACTGCGCCCCAGGTCTTCTCTCCTTCATCAGTACCTGCCTTTCATAATAGCCTTGTGGCTGATGAACACAAATATACATAAGCACACTCCAAAAATATAGTGGAACATCTTCCCAGAATTATAAGAGCAAATTGGGACTAAATGTGGAACGCAATGCTCAAAAATCACATACTATACTTATGACCAGGTGACCCAATACTTTTGGCAATATAGTGTAGTTGAGTAAAAATAGAGATACAGTGGGTAAAATATTACTCCAGTAATAGTGAAAGTGCACCCTTTAAACTTTCACTTGACTAAAAGTACAAGAGTATTAAAGTAAAATGTTATAATTTATTACGGCTTTCCTGTTTGCAATGGTGATGGACAGGTTTATGGACGAGGTCAGACAGGAGTCTCCGTGGACTATGATGTTTGCAGATGATATTGTGATTTGTGGTGAGAGTAGTGAGCAGGTTGAGAAGAGCCTGGAGAGGTGGAGGTACACGCTGGAGAGAAGAGGAATGAAAGTCAGTACAAGTAAGACAAAGTACCTGTGTGTGAATGAGAGGGAGGGCAGTGGAGTGGTGCGGTTGCAGGGAGAAGAGGTGGAGAAGGTGGAGGAGTTCAGGTACCTGGGGTCAACAGTGCAGAGTAATGGAGAGTGTGTTACAGAAGTGAAGAAAAGAGTGCAGGCAGGGTGGAGTGAGTGGAGAAGAGTGATAGGAGTGATTTGTGATAGAAGAGTATCTGTGAGAGTGAAAGGGAAAGTTTATAGGACTGTGGTGAGACCTGAGATGTTGTATGGATTAGAGACAGTGGCATTGAGTAAAACACAGGAGGTGGAGCTGGAGGTAGCAGAGCTGAAGATGTTGAGGTTTTCGTTGGAAGTGACGAGGATGGACAGGATTAGAAATAAGTTTATTAGAGGGACGGCGCATGTAGGACGTTTTGGAGACAAGCTGAAAGAGGCGAGATTGAGATGGTTTGGACATGTGCAGAGGAGGGACATGGGGTATATCAGTAGGAGAATACTGAGGATGGAGCCACCAGGAAGGAGGAAAAGAGGAAGGCTGTGCGGAAGGTGGTGAGGGAAGACATGCAGGTAGTTGTTTTGAAAGAGGCAGATGTAGAGGACAGGGGGGTATGGAGACGGATGATCCGCTGTGGCGACCCCTAATGGGAGCAGCCGATCTATTACAATTATCCTGAACACAGAACCTTTTTTTTTTTACTACAGTACTTTAAAATATAATCGCAAAATTAAAAAAAAGATTTATAAGTAATGAGTTTTTAATTGATTCTGTGATGATTTTCTTAATGTATTATGATTAATGGTGTATTAATTTTAGAATTCCATATTTATTTGTTTTATTTAATTTAGACTTGTGACAAGACAACTAAGTATAAACCATTTTACTGATGTTAATATTGATAAGTGATGTTGCATTTTTAAAGAAAGGAACAGACAACACAACAAAACCTTGGCCTGTTTTTTTTTATATATAAGATACTGGTTCAGTTGATGTTCCATGTTCTGAAAAGTTCAAGATCATGTCCATGTTAATCATTTACACAAAAACAAACTCAAATAAAACGGAACGTTTGTTTATTTTCTGTTTCTTTTTTATTCATAATTGTAGCAATAGATTCTGGATCGAAGGTTCTTAGGTTCACATCCCAGCATCACCAAGATGCCACTGCTGGGCCCTTAAGCAAGGCCCTTAATCCTCAACTGCTTAGTTGTAAGACGCTCTGGATAAGGGCGTCTGCTAAATGTCATAAATGTGAATATTCAAAAAGAAAGCAAGTGAAATTAAAAAAGCTGAGTAGCGCGGAAAAGCAGCCAGTGCACTGAAAATAAAACTACTTATACATTTGACATTTTTGCGGGTGGGAGCTCGACAGACCCTTGCATGAGTGGGACTGAAAAACTGTCCACGCAGGTCTCTAACTCAGTTGAGTTATGAAATGTTTATGAAAAGCAGGTATACATATTTGTATTCAAAAAGTGACTTTCTATTTTTTTATTAAAAAAAAGTTATTTCAAATGATAATAAATTCGTAATGTTACAAAACTTTACCAGTAGGTGGCGGTATTAGATTTAATATAACTAAATAGGGCGTAGTTTCTTTGCTTGTACATGTGAACATTGTTCTTTGTGGTCAATTCTCTCATGTTCACTGTTGTGTGCTGTTGACAAATTAAGTTGCCGTATAATGATACCCGTTTAAATTGTTATAATTCTTATGAAAATTATTACATTATTATTATTCTTAACATATATTAAAAGTTGGAGTTCAAAATCGATCTTGAAAGTGCAAATTCTAGCTATTCAAAAGATTCATTGTGAAATTTCAAATAGACTTTTATTTATTTCGAAACAACATGCCCCCAGGACCACGTGTTACATAAGACAACATAATAATAAATACATAAAGTGGACATGTGCAACATTTAGTGCAAAAAAAAACCAGGAGATTATTTAGAGAAACAGTAAACACTGTGACTGTCAACACAGCAAAAACCAACAGTGTAGCTCTGACCAATTAGGTACAAAAGGTTTGTGCAAATTGATTGTTCTTATAAAAATAAATACTGTACATGTAAATATTGGAGCTGGTGTTGAGAGACTGTTGAGGTTCTCCACCGGATAAACAAAATTATTTGGTGCTCTACATGATCTCCATGTAGGAGGCGTTGATGTTCTGTGGGAAGTGATCAATATGTGCCCTCCTGAAGTCAACAACTATTTCTTTTGTTTTATCCACATTCAAAAACAGTGCTTTGCACCATTTCATTAACCTCTGTTCTTCATCTCTCTATGCTGACAGTCTGAACAGCAGGAAATCAAATATTCATCCCTGGGGGCCCCAGTGCTCCGTGAGGTGGTGTTGGAGATGTTGTTCACGATGTGGGATGTGGTCTAAGTAGCTAAGGTGGGAGAGTGGCTCTGCCCGGTATGCACTAGGAATGTTTGTCTAAACAAGATTCAGCTGTTTTCCCCTCTCGTTGCAACATCCACTGTCTTGAGATTTAAAAACATTTTTTTACTAAAGTACAACTGTAGCAATAGCATTTAGACCAATTATTCAGGAATAATTTCAAGTTTTATTGCAAGTTAAATTATTGTGGAAATAATCTGGTAGGCAAAATAAATATTTTTTATTTGTCATGGGGTGCACACAAGGTCATATAGAACACAGACTGACTTTTATTTGAGGTTGGCATTTTGTAACTTCTTGATGTGTCTGTTATGCAAGGAATATTTGATGGTGGGCCACTGAATTATATATATTTTTTATTTACATTGTTTACATTTCTTTCATTTTTGTTAGTTTATAGTTCTGTGTTCCGCTTGGTGATTTATGTTGTTTGACATAACATCTTGGTCCTGGAAAAACATTTCATTTCAATGATTACGGCACTGTATATGGTTGGGATGACAATAAATTACGACTTGATTTCTTAGTCCCTACTACATTTGTGTATGTGTGTGTGAGAGAAAGAGAGATTTCCTTAGTAATTAAAGTTCATTTTGTGCTCTATATTAGGGATGATTCGAGCTTCGATAAGAGAAGCCTGATGAGTCTCACATTTGAATCTTCGTAGAGGTTTTATGATACAAGGATCATACTATTTTGGTTATATTGGAGTGCTCAATGTCTGCGATCACATCGGACTACCAGGAGACAAGGAGAGACAACAAAAACACGTGTCCTCGGACGTAACATTTGTCAAAGTCTGCGATCAAGAGACACCTTTAAAAATCTAAATGTTGAAATTAACCTTAAGATGCAAAAAACTTTTGACACTCATTGACTAGATTAATGGAAAGAGTATGAAGAAGGAAAAGGAAGGGCTCACGATCCAAAGTATACCACATCATCTGCCAAACATAAAGGAAGTGTTATGTAATGGCCATGTAGAGCAAATAATGGAAGTTCACATTTGCACATTCAGTAAAAGGTCAGTAAAGTTTATTTTGAATAACAACATTTTAATCTCTTTATAAAGCAATAAATATAGACAGAGACAGGGCATAAGAATTATAGAACAAAATATTTTCATAAGTATTTTGATAAGATTTTGATTGTGTTCCAAATCATTATATATATTCTAGCCATTTTAAGTTGTGTGTTTGCAGACTATGCTAAACATGAAACAATGATAATTGAGTGTTTTATTTCAGTGGTCAACACACTACTGATAAGAGAAAAATGTACATTTTGCATGTACGTATATAGTGCTAACAAGGAAAACCATATACATACACTATACTGGCAAAAGTATTGGGTCACCTGGTCATAATGTCTCTTTTGAGAATTGCATTCCACATTTAGTCTCAATTTGCTCTTATAATCCCCTCCATGTTTGTGGGAAGACGTTCCACTAGATTTTGGAGTGTGCTTATGGATATTTGTGCCACAAGGGTATTATAAAAGGCAGGCACTGATGTAAGTGAGGAGGCCTGGGGTGCCTCACCACATGCATAAGCCCCATTCTTAGCCTTCCTCCTTTATTTGTGTCTGGCAGCTCCATGTTCAGCATTCTTCTACCGATATAGTGACTGTTTGATTCATATCAATTAATGTATGCGTAAATACATATTGAGGATTAACCTTATCAGTCTCAATATTATTAAAGTATGTGCCTCACTAAGGAGCAGGTCATGCGACTCTCAAAAAGATGATCCTACTTCAGTATCTTCAGTTTACAGTGAGGATTCTCCTGTAGAGCAGAAAGACACTTCACACCTAAGTCTCCTATTTTATTCTGAGACATATTCAGGTCTCTCAGGTGTGAGGGGTTTGATCTCAACGCTGAAGTGAGAACAGCACAGCCTTCATCTGAGACGCCACACCTACACAGCCTGGAGACACACAATGATACTCTTAAACAACACATTTACAATGACACAAAATTACAAGACAAGTACTGTGTACAACTGATGATGAACCTAAAACATCTTACCACAGTCTCTCCAGTTTACAGTAAGGATTCTCCAGTATGGCAGAGAGATACTTCACTCCTGAGTCTCCCAATTTATTCCCAGACAGATTCAGGTCTCTCAGATGTGAGGGGTTTGATCTTAGAGCTGAAGTCAGAACAACACAGCCTTCATCTGAGACACCACAACCATGCAACCTAAAGAGACACAACACCACACTCTTTAATAACACAGACACGTAAATAATATACATTTTATGGACAAAATGTTGTGGACACATGACCATAACATCTGTATGCGGTTTTAGGGGACAATTAACATTCATCTCTTTTTTTTAATCAGTGGCTGGTTACATATTCTGCTCAAAGTTAGAAGTGAGATTTATATTTAATTCTGTCCTCCTCTCAACATAAGGTTTAAAAGTATGCTATTGGGACAACTTGTCTGTTTCCTGACTTTTAAACGTTTCATTTGACAGCAAATACAGCTGTAACTGCTATAATAAGATTAAAATAAACAAATATAGAAATGAATAAAACATTTAGTAAATTTAACTGTTACTTGGGGTTAATGGACAGTGGCTGAGATGGACATTTTTTTCCCTGTAGGCTGATCCACCAACTAGACAGTCTAGAACCAATTAAAATCATTTACATCACAGAAACCTGTCACTTTACCAACTGCTTAGATGGGGTCTGTTCATCAGAATGCAGTAAAAAAAAAAAAAACGAAAAAAAAAAAAAAAAAACATTCTTCCTACTTCAGGACATTCATGATAAACCTAAAACCTCTGCTTTATTCTCACTATTACAGTAGTTATATTAATATATACTATTAGACAATGTGTCTTACAGAGGACCAGGTCATATGACTTCTGAGAGGTGATCTTACTTCAGGATCTCTAGTTTACAGTGAGGATTCTCCAGTACGGCAGAGAGACACTTCACTCCAGAGTCTCCAAGTTTATTCTGAGACAGATCCAGTTCTCTCAGGTGTGAGGGGTTTGATCTCAGAGCTGATGTCAAAACAGCACACCCTTCTTCTGAGAATCCACAATTACTCAACCTGCAGAGACACAATGACATTAACTTTAATTTTACCTTTAACAACATATTTTTATCTTTAACATTTTTAAAAGATATTTACAATACATTTATTGTTTGACCTTTATCTCCTAAATTAAAATTCACATATCAGAAAATTAGAATGAGCCAAAAAAATATATATATATAGGTAAAAAAAGTTATAAGTAATAAAAATATACAAATTCAGTAAAAGAAAAAAAAAACCTAATTAACGTATAAGCATAATTGGGCGTATAAGCATAAGTAAATCGACTTCTTAATAGAGAACTTAATTTAGTTATATTAAAAGATTTGTTTTTATATTATACTATTACCCAACAGTGTTTTAGACTGATTGAACTCGTGAACCGTGACGTAGTGAAGCACTATCAGGATCTATGTAGTCATAGACTTCAAAGTATTTCTGTTAGTTATCTGAATAAGGGCATATGCCAAATGCTGTAAATGTAAATACAAGTACAAACATATTAAACTCAAAATAAATGTTACGTTGCAGCGTTAATTACAGATATACAGCAAAGGAAGTAGGAAGTGCAATTATACAAGGGGTGCAGTAAACCAAATACAAAATGAAGGAGCTGATGGTTCTCAAAAAAAGGTGTTCAGCATAAAACTTTATTTGGGAAATGATTTTGAAGTTAGGGGTACCCCAAGGGATTTCGGCAGGAGAGTTAGCCTCGCCCACCCCACTAACGGTAATGTATCCTCTGATGTGGCAAAACAAATAAAGCCAATTGCTCCGCAGAAGAAAAAACATATTGCAGCTGCTTTAAAATCTAATAAAAAAAATTGAAAAAATTTGCTACCAAATTCTTTGTTCACACATATTTGTTTGTCATGTTCATTACGTCCACAGAAATAATTTAAATAGATAACATTAACTAGGTGGCAAAGCTGATAGATAAAAAAAATTAATTTCTGTTTCCACAATTTAAAAAGTCCTAATCCTACAAGCTCACATCTGTATATGATGTCATAAAACAGACTAATATTACCATATGTACAATTTCTTACACTATTACAATCCCACAACAACTGTGTAAACACTGTGTAAAATCTAAGTAAAAACAGAACACAATGCTCTGCAAATCTCATACACCCATATTTTATTCACAATACAACATAGAAGACATATCAAATATATTTAAACAGAGGAAAATGTACAACTATAAGGAAAACAATAAGGTAATTGTGAATTTAATGGCTGCAACATGTCTCAAAAATTCTTCTTTTACAAATAGTCCATATACCTCTGGAAACACTCCAGACAGTAGTTAGAGGAACATTGTCTAATTTATCTCTTAGTTAATATTCTACATGTGCAAATGTTTTGGGTCTTTTTTTTTCATTTCATGGTGGTCCAAATGTTTTGAATTGGTGAAAGGTCTGGACTGCAGGCATGCCAGCTCAGCACCTAGACTCTTCTACTATGATACAATTCTGTTGTAATAGATGCAGTATTTGTTTTATGTGGTCATGTTATTGACCTGCTGCCAAATAACCTAATTAGTTCTAGTACTAATTATCTAGTTCTGGTAATTACTTCTTTTTTTTTTTTACACACACCCTTACATTTTAACACTTTTGTTGCCTTCATTCCAATTTCCTTAAAGGTATTCCAGCCATGAAATCCAAAATGGCCCTATATTATCCTTAAAATGGTATATTTCATGTTTTCTCTGTTTTATTAAAAAATTATATTTAGGTTTATAAAATTTGAAATGTAAGATTTCTATGAACAAATAGCCTCAGATTCAGTCTTGCTGGGGAGAAGGTAATTTAAACTTGATTATCTTACCACAGTCTCTCCAGTTTACAATGAGGTATACCAGAGAGAAACTTTACTCCTGAGTCCCCTAGTTTATTCTCAGACAGATTCAGGTCTCTTAGGTGTGAGGGGTTTGATCTCAGAGCTGAACTCAGAGCAACACAGCCTTTATCTGAGACTCCACAACCATATAAACTGCAGAGACACAAAGACACACTCTTTAATAACAGATATATATATACACACTAATACACTGACATATCCACTGATATACACTTTATGGACAACATTTTGTGGACACTTGACCATACGATTTCAATGTGCTTTTTGGGGACAATACATTTTTTTTTAAGTGGCTGGTTACATATTCTGCTCAAAGTTTGTCATAAGTAAGAATTATATGTAATTCGGTCCTCCTCTCAAAATAAGGTGCAAAAGTGTGCTATTGGGACAACTTGTCAGTTTCCTGACATTTAAACGATCAATTTAGCTGTAAATGCAACTATAACTGCTATAATAGGATTTAAAATTAAATAAAAAAAAAGATTAATAGAACTGTGAATTGAACTGTTAATTGGGGTTAATAACAAGTGGCTGAGATGGACTACTAGAAAACATGTCTTACTGAGGACCAGGTCATATGTAATTTAAAAAGAGGAACCTACCACAGTCTTTCCATTTTACAGTGAGGATTCTCCAGTATTGCAGAGAGATACTTCACTCCTAAGTCTCCTACTTTATTAAAGGACAGATCCAAATCTCTCAGGTGTGAAGGGTTTGATCTCAGAGCTAAGGTCAGAGCAGCAAAGCCTTCTTCTGAGAAACCACAATTATTCAGCCTGCAAAAACAAAATATGACACTCTTAAAACAACTAATTTCCATCTTAACCAGTGTAATTAACAATGATTAGTTTCTCTGAACTGTGTGTGGTTTTAAACTATCAGCAGATAAAGCTGTAAAAGATCAGGCCTGATTTTAATCAGAGTATAAAAGAAAATGAATGAATAAAGGAGACAATAATAAAGAAGGGAAGGAATGTAATATATATGTAATTTAATTAGATTAATTAATTGCAAAACTTATCCTGAAGGAATAAGGACTTCGTATTGCCTAATTGCTAATTTACTTTTCTACATGAAATATTGTTTTGCAAATGACATTTGCTGTGATAGTTTGCATTATGAACTATGAATGTGTTATTGTAACTTTTAAAGAGATGACCCTACCTCAGTGTCTCCAGTTTACAGTGAGGATTCCCCAATACTTCAGAAAGACAGTTTGTTAGTTTACTTCCAGACAGGTCCAGTTCTCTTAGATTGGATGAGTAGCAACTGAGCACAGAGGCCAAAGCTTTGCAGCTTTTCTCTTCAAGTGTTACATGCTGAATACTTCAGAAAATAAAATAACACATAATAAATACACTAGTGCAAAATATTTCATGTTGAAAACTTTCTCTGAACCTGTTAATTTTATTAAATGCTAAAAACAAAACCTGCAGTTATATATTTTTGATGTAACCCAAATACTGCCTCAAGATTAGCCCAGTAAACTTTTTTTCTTATCCAAGAATTCCTGAAGCAATTAATAAATACATTGTATAAATATGATTAAAAAAAATGAGTACATTGTCCAGTCCTGGAAGCATTCCATTTATATAAACACATTATATAAATGGAATGCTTCCAGGACTGGATAATGTACTGTAATATATTGTACTATTAAATATAATAGTAACATTTAAAAAATATCTTCACTCTTTATAGCTTATTTTTATTTCATATGATGCAAACCGGTACATAAATCCAGCATGTTTACATTGAATCCTTCTTGTATCTTTTTTCCTTATGTAAACAAATGTTCACATTTTGCAGCACAATCATATTCACATTTACTTACATTGCTTTTTGGGATGCTGCAATCACAGGTATCACCTTTACAAGGACCAAATTTCTTATTTTCTCTTCACTGGTATATTTTCTTAGGTCAAATTCCTCCAGCTCATGTTCAGATGTCAGTAAGACAAACACCAGAGCAGACCACTGTGAAGAGGAGAGTT
Organism: Silurus asotus; assembly: GCA_024362625.1. NCBI lineage: Eukaryota > Metazoa > Chordata > Actinopteri > Siluriformes > Siluridae > Silurus > Silurus asotus. The sequence goes on from MU551630.1 coordinate 3,983,288, forward strand.
TCCTTTGTTTTCCAGATTTCAGGTACTGTTGGATTTCCTCCACTAGAGAACTGTCACCCAGTTCATTCAGACAGTGGAACAGATTGATGGTTCTCTCTGCATGATGATCCTCACTGATCTTCTCCTTGATGTACTGAACTGTTTCCTCCCTGCTCAGAGAGCTACTTCCTGTGTGTTTTATTAAAGAATGTAAGAGATTCTGATTGGTCTCCAATGAGAGTCCCAGAAGAAACCGAAGGAAAAGATCCAGATGTCCAGTCTCGCTGTTTAAAGCCTGATTTACAGCACTCTTGTGAACATCTAAGATCGTATTGTCATTCATCATATAATCAGGGATCTGCATTTTAGTGAAATTTAAAAAATGTGCAAAAACCTCTGATTTGGACAACTTGTGCACAGAAGAAATCTCTGGTTTCGAGGACCAGTTCTCTTCAAGAACATTTCTGTTTTCCTTCATGAAGGTCAGGTGCACATACAGAGCTGCGAGATGTTCCTGAATGCTCAGATGAACAAAGCAGTACACTGTACTCTGGTGAAGCCCAAACTCCTCTCTGAAGATCTGCGTACACACACCTGAGTACACTGCTGCTTCTGTCACATCAATACCACACTCTCTCAGATCTTCCTCATAGAAGATCAGGTTTCCTTTCATCAGCTGCTGAAATGCCAGTCGTCCCAGTTTGAGAATCATTTCTTCATCACTCTCCTGCTTTTTAAAGTACTTTTCTCTTATGATGTTTGTCTGAATAATGAGGAAGTGTGTGTACATCTGAGTCAGAGTTTTGGGAATCTCTCCACTTTCTGATTCACCCAACATTCTCTCTAGAACAGCAGCTGAGATCCAGCAAAAGACCGGGATGTGGCACATGATGTAGAGGCTTCTTAATGACTTCAGGTGTGTGATGATGTTACTGGCCAGGTTCTGATCACTGATTCTCTTCCTAAAATACTCCTCCTTCTGTGGGTCACTGAATCCTCGTACCTCAGTGACCCGATGGACACACTGTGAGGGGATCTGATCAGCTGCTGCTGGACGGGAGGTGATCCAGATGAGAGCAGAGGGAAGCAGATTTCCTATGATCAGGTTCATCAGCAGCACATGAACTGATGCTGATTCAGTTACATCACACACTCTTTTTGTGTTCTGGAAATCCAGAGGAAAACGATACTCGTCCAATCCATCAAAAATAAACAGAGCCTTTTCCATTCTGGACTTTTCTATTTCTTTTGTTTCTGAGGAAAAGACATGAAGGAGCTTTAACAGGCTCAGTTTTTGGTCCTTCATTAAATTCAGCTCTCTGAAAGAAAGTGGAAATATGAAGGGGATGTTCTGGTTTGCTTCTCCTTCAGTCCAGTCCAGGATGAACTTCTGAACAGAGACAGTTTTTCCGATACCAGCGACTCCCTTCGTCAGTACAGTTCTGATGGGTTTGTCTTCTTCAGGAAAGGACTTAAAGATGTCATTGCATTTGATTGGTGGTTCCTCTAATGTTTTTCTCTTGGATGCTGCTTCGATCTGTCTCACCTCATGTTCTTTATTTATGTCTCCACTGTCTCCTTCTGTGATGTAGAGCTCTGTGTAGATCTCATTCAGGAGCATTTGATTGTCCTGGTTTACTATCACGCCATTTATACACAGAAACTTTTTCTTCAGATTAAATTTATACCTTTTCTGGAATTCATCTACAACAGCAGATTCTGGGTTGCATCTGTGACAGGGTGAAGTAGAAAGACATAGTGAGACATTAAGTTTTATGACCTAATACATTAAAATAATTCATAATTTTAGTGCATTAAGTCAAGTCAAGTCAAGTCACTTTATCCAGAATTATACTACATGTAGGTAAGCGATCAGTCCATATTACATAGAGGCAATTTAGGCGCATCTACTGAGGTGTTTTTTGGTTTAAAAAATGTCCTTATTATTAACGACTAAAGTACTGGCTCTATTCTGTAATGACAGTTAAGTACATTTAGAGTAATTAAAAATCTTATTAATTGTAAATTTGACCTGAATAAATTACTAAAACAACGATAAGTACTTTGGGATATTACCTCTGCAAAGATAAAGAACCTCGTTTTCCATAGTTCCAAGGAGGATCCATAGACATGTCACTTTTCAGTGACACACAGCTGGGTTCTGACGAGTCTGATCTCTTTCTCTTGAATTTACTGTAAAACATTATAAATGGTTCTTTAGTGATTTTTTTGCATCTTAAACAGTTTTTGTGATTTACATATTTATTTATTGAAGACTTTTTTAAATGTTCTTTTTCCACATATACTGGCTGCATATTCCAGGAACAAACAGTGCAGTGATCTACCTGCCTTGATTTTAATACACATTAACAAAATTTTTTTGCATTGTACAGATTCAGAAAGTCATTTTGACCTATAGAAATAATTATTAAAACGACTATATATATATATATATATATATATATATGACTATAATTACTAAAACTATAAGTACTTTGTGATATTACCTGTGCACAGATAAGGAATCTCCATTTCCATAGTTCCAAGGAACATCCATAGACATGTCACTCTTCATGGAGACACAGCTGGGTTTTGGAGAGTCTGATCTCTTTATCTTTAATTTACTGTAAGACATTATAAATGGTCCTTTAGTGATTTATTTACATCTTAAGCAGTTTTTGTGATTTACACATTCATTTATTTAATACTTTTTTAAATGTTTTTTTTCCTCCGTATACTGGCTGCATATTCCAGGTAAAACAGTGCATGAAACAAAAAAATGTTTACAGCATGGTAGGCATTTTAAAGAAATTCCCATAGACACACAACTCTTCTTAAAAACAACCATTTATCAGTGATCTACTTGCCTGGATTTTAATACACATTAACAACATTTTTTACATTATACAGATTCAGAAAGTAATTTTGACCTGAAGAAATAATTATTAAAACAGCTATATATGACTATGTGACGTCGGCATCACGTTCCGCACACAACAACAGGTAAGCGCTCTGAACATGACAGCCAGGCAGGTGCTAAATGGACAGCACCATCTCAGCACACGTGTTCTGGAAAGCTGAGGTGCACATGGCCGGTTGGGGGGGGGGGCGTATGGGGCGGCATAACAAGGCACGGCTGGAACCAAATAAGGAGAATGCCAACTCTTCACCCTCATCAAGGAGACTGAAGAGTTTAAAAGGAGCCACAAAGGAACACAGGTTGGAGAAGGTCTGGCTCCCGACTAATGCACAGCTTGTCTCTCCCTTTCCTTACAAGAAACAGCAAAAGCAGCGCAGGTTGTTGCGGCGACCATGCCGACGCATATCCTACTTCAATGACCATCTAAAGGTCCCTATGTACCGAGGACACCGAGCACCCACACATAGAGACAGGACCGGGTCTCAGCTCTCCTCGGCCCGGCCATGGCTTCGAGCAAAGCGGAACCGGAGCGGCGCTACCCTGAAACGCCCACACGCTCTAACTAACACTAAACTACAGACTAAGCAACATTCACATTCACGCCTTCACTTATTTTCCCCGCCACTCCTGTACACTGTAAATAAACCACAACGTGATTCCTGCAGTTCTGCTCTCTGGTGTGTGTGTGTTCCTCCCGTCACACGAGCAAGGCATTACAGACTATAATTACTAAAACTATAAGTACTTTGTGATATTACCTGTGCACAGACAAGGAATCTCCATTTCCAATGTTCCAAGGAGGATCCATAGACATGTCACTTTTCAGTGACACACAGCTGGGTTCTGACGAGTCTGATCTCTTTCTCTTGAATTTACTGTAAAACATTATAAATGGTTCTTTAGTGATTTTTTTGCATCTTAAACAGTTTTTGTGATTTACATATTTATTTATTGAAGACTTTTTTAAATGTTATTTTTTTCACATATACTGGCTGCATATTCCAGGAACAAACAGTGCATGGAAAAATGTTTACAGCATGGTAGGCATTTTAGAGAAATTCCCATAGACTCACAACTCTTCATAAAGACACCCAAGGATCAGTGATCTACCTTCCTGGATTTTACTACACATTAACAAAATATTTTACATTATACAGATTCAGAAAGTCGTTTTGACCTGAATAAATAATTACCAAAACAACTACATATGACTATAATTACTAAAACTACAAGTACTTCGGGATATTACCTGTGCACAGATAAGGAATCTCCATTTCCATAGTTCCAAGGAACATCCATAGACATGTCACTCTTCATGGAGACACAGTCTGAGCTCCTTCTCTGGAGTTCACTATACAACATTATAAACAGTGCTTTAGTGATTTATGCTCTACATATTTCAGGTAATTATGATAGGAAAGTTGGTATTTTACCCCTTCTTTAAGGACGGGGTCAAAACAGGCCTCTGCATTTTTATGATTACAGCTGAGTCAATGATCTCTGGGAGTTATATTCCTAGGAAACATAGAAACAAACATGTAAAACCTTAAAAAATTAATTCACAACCTTTATATAGATACAAATCTTGCTCTTTTTATAATACAAATTCATATTCTTACATTATTTAGTAATGATGCAATATATTTAGACTAACAACGTTCTAATCATTAATTGATTCATTTCTGTTTCTGTTCTTTAACATTTAGTTGCAGAAGCAACATATTTTTTATTGTCAAAAAATGTAAACATTGTTAACAAAAATGTAAATTAAAATGAAAAGTAAAGAATATAAATGAATCAGCCCAATGTGGAAGAAGTAAGGAGCAGCTTCATGTCTCTCATTAAAGGTCTCTGATATTACAAGCATGTGGCTGTATTGCTTTAATATCTATATTAGGAGTTGAACTTTATTGTAAATGGGATTGTTTCAATGTTTACATTGTACTATTTGTAAGTTTTACTAAACTAGACAATTTTGAGAGTAAAACTGCGTTCGTTAAAGCAGTTTACAGAATCCTATTTTCTATTTTTATTTTTTGTTTCTAGAAATTGTGCACCACTTTTTTTCATCGTTTTTTCATCGAGGTTTAAAATCTCCTCATGATCGAGTCCTACACTTTTCCACCACAATAGAAACTATTTTAAAATGTCAAAGTTTCGCTTTAAAATAATTCAGCCATTTAACATTTCAGATTCACATAAAGAATAAAACATGAAAAAATAACTATACAGCACACATCTGATTTAATAAATAAATAAATAAATAAATAGACTTCTCTCCTTTCCACTTCCTTATAGTCACTTTTTTTATTGCTACATTTTTACTTCAATAAATTGTAGACATTCATTTTAAAAGAAATCACCCACTTACCCAAGTCCTTTTTAGGGTTCATCTCAATTATCGCCCTTATAAATCCTCCTTCCTGCTGCACCTCAAGATGAGTCTGATCCTGAGAACAAATACTTTCACTTTCGTTTTCTTTGGAAGCGTGTGTGTGTGTGTGTATATATAATATATTGTAACATTTATATAAGCTTAAGCTTAAGGTTAACTGTGGATTTAAGTTAACCGACAGAAACAAATTTAATTGATCCTTTATTTATTTACTGATTAGAAAATTTCATTTCGGTAACATAATTACAACTTTACATAAACACGTTAAAACGGAAGGTACGGCAGTGGTGCTGGTCTACAAAACGTACTCAGTTTTATTTGCTTTATATAAACACAATATATTTTATATCACCCACTCCTATCGTCTAAACATAATATAATTAAATAACACTTACCAAAACCGTGAAGTCCCGAATAAAATGGCTCGCGCAATCGCCCTTCTTTTCCGCATTCGCAGGTATTGTTGAGTGAGAGCGCGCATGCGCATGCGCACTGAGGAAAAAACCAACTGACGTTGGTCCCTGCATGACCTATTGCTGTTTACACTCTTCAGTGCGCATGCGTATAATATATTGACCCATCTTCTTTTATATCCCTCAGCAAATGTGCATTTTAAGTAATCCAAATTATAACAAATTCCAATTACAACTTTAAAAATAATATTTCTCATATTCTCCTTTTCTTTTTCTCCTTCTCTTCTTATTATTACTATTATTATTATTACTCTTGTAGTAGTAGTATCTAAACGTGCATGTTTTACATGACTTTTTTGTTTTTATTAAGAGCTTAAACTAAGATAAAAAGCAAGAAAACTAAAATAAAAACAATAAAAAATAGAAAATATATATATCTTGTATAATCCATAATAAATAATGTATATTTTAGTGCAACAAAGTTAAAAAATATTTTTGTATTTACTTTTAAATTCTTTTTTGTCTCTAGCAAATAAACATATTAATAAAAAATAGATTAATTGTAGTTATTTCTGTTACATTAATGCTGTCTGTAGCTTTGGAGAGTTGCATCTGGGCAGGGTATTTGCCAAGGTTTGGTAATGCAGTATAACCAAAACAGTATTTTATATCTCGTGTTATTTCAAACGCTGCCTAAATACACAACATATTTAAAATAAAGAAGTAAGACGTGTTTAGAAGGAAAATTCTGATGCCCTTGATCCTCACTTATGGAGTCTGCCCAATTAGTTAGGAAATTAAAAAACGAACTGAGGAGACAAACAAGAGGATGACAGGTTATTAAATCTGAATAATCAGCCAGGATAAAAAAAATAACAAAGCACTCACAAATAAATATAATCATCCATTAATGTAATATTCCAATGTAAACCAGTTTCTATAAATTTTCCATTCAGCTTAGAGATATTATAGATGTAGCAATCAAGTTCCTGAGCTTCGCCTTCATTCTTTGATGTCAGAGCAACATCATTCAGACAGTCCACTTTTTTTTAACCATCATTGTTTGTACTGTCAAAATAAAAAAGGTAATTTAAAGGTAGAATATAAAGATTGCAGTGTGCAGGTCTTTGCTTCTCTCCCTGAAATTAAGACTGCTTTCCTCAGGCCAAAATGAGAAGAGCCAACAGTACTGAACCGGATTAGGAAGCTCCTAACGAGACAGACTCGACACTCCACCAATACAAAACCACTGTAGTTCTTTTGCCAAAATATTAAAATAACACCTAATGACACAGCAGTGTTTTAACGCGTAGAATTCCAAATGTATTTACTTCGTTACAATGTTTAGATAAGTTTTACAAATGTATAGTTTCTTGCTAATTTATATTTTGACTCTGAGATATTTGGGTTTGTGGGACTCTTGAAAACCGAATGTAAATAATTCATCAACCATCTACGCATAATCAATCAGTGGCTTCATCCAACATTTAAAAACAGTAAGAGAGTAAAAGGAAATGGAAGTAGACACATATGCCTTATTTCTATAGTGTTTTGCCGTGCACACAGTCATTGCAGAACAGCTATTTTCTTCCAAACAAAAGACAGACAATGAAACTGGATGTTTACTGGATGTTACATTGAAAATATATTGTGCACTTTAGGCCTTTGATCATATTTTGAATTGTAAGATTACACTACACCTTGGATGAGTGAATAATTAGAAAAAATTTGTAAATAAACAATAATAAATTAAATACATAATTTTATGATACAATAGAAAAGCAGTTTTCCCTTTTATTACTTTTAAAATCATATTAAAGACTTAGAAATTTGATTTAGTTTTTGAATGGCGACTCAACAGCGAATTAAAAAATCAATGAACACAGACTGTTCTCAGCACTAGACTCTTGGTAAGGTCTTGGTTGGTAAGACAACAGTATGTTAAAATATATTTTTGGAATATTTCTGATATGGGAATAATGACATGACATGTGGTGTGCAATTAACGGCAGGATATATTTTGTGCCCAATCTTCATTTATGATTTCATCTATTAAAAATAAAGTTCCTACACTCAAAGTAACCACACAACAAACCAGCAGGTCATTAATGCAAGTACATTAAAACAACATCAACTCTATTTTTGTAACTTGATGTGTTTGATGTTATTGATTTAGAATTGATATTTCAACAAATTTGACATTTTAAACTAGAAGCATTTCATTACTATTTTTTGGGTGCCACAAAAATGGCAGAAAAATACCATAATGCATGCACGTTCAGATAATAATTAATATGGGTTGGTATGACAATAATATTGTTAAATATATATTTGAAATATTTTTATTAGAGTAGTGGTATTCAAAGTGTGGAATTCGGCCCTCTAGTGGGGAATAAAGACATGACAGGTGGAGCGCAATGAACAACAGGATTTATATATGTGCGGCCCTCTAGTGGGGAATAAAGACATTACAAGTGGAGTGCAATGAACAACAGGATTTATATATGTGCGGCCCTCTAGTGGGGAATAAAGACATTACAAGTGGAGCGCAGTGAACAACAGGATTTATATATATGCGGCCCTCTAGTGGGGAATAAGGACATGACAGGTGGAGCGCAATAAACGACAAGATTTATATATATGCGGCCCTCTAGTGGGGAATAAGGACATGACAGGTGGAACGCAATGAACGACAGGATGTATATATGTGCGGCCCTCTAGTGGGGAATAAAGACATGACAAGTGGAGCGCAATGAACAACAGGATTTATATATATGCGGCCCTCTAGTGGGGAATAAAGACATGACAGGTGGAGCGCAATGAACGACAGGATTTATATATGTGCGGCCCTCTAGTGGAGAATAAAGACATGACAAGTGGAGCGCAATGAACGACAGGATTTATATATGTGCGGCCCTCTAGTGGGGAATAAAGACATGACAAGTGGAGCGCAATGAACAACAGGATTTATATATATGCGGCCCTCTAGTGGGGAATAAAGACATGACAGGTGGAGCGCAATGAACGACAGGATTTATATATGTGCGGCCCTCTAGTGGGGAATAAAGACATGACAAGTGGAGCGCAATGAACGACAGGATTTATATATGTGCGGCCCTCTAGTGGAGAATAAAGACATGACAAGTGGAGCGCAATGAACAACAGGATTTATATATATGCGGCCCTCTAGTGGGGAATAAAGACATGACAGGTGGAGCGCAATGAACAACAGGATTTATTTATATGCGGCTGGATTTATATATATCCGGCCCTCTAGTGGGGAATAAAGACATGACAAGTGGAGCGCAATGAACGACAGGATTTATATATGTGCGGCCCTCTAGTGGGGAATAAAGACATGACAGGTGGAACGCAATGAACGACAGGATTTATATATATGCGTCCCTCTAGTGGGGAATAAGGACATGACAAGTGGAGCGCAATGAACGACAGGATTTATATATATGCGGCCCTCTAGTGGGGAATAAAGACATGACATGCGTGGCGCAATAACGCAGGATTTATAATGTGTTTAATCTTCATTTATGATTTCATCTATTAAAAATAAAGTTCCTACACTTAAAGTAACCACTAACAAACCAGCAGGTCATTAATGCAAGTACATTAAAACAACATCAACTCTATTTTGTAACTTGATGTGTTTGATGTTATTGATTTAGAATTGATATTTCAACAAATTTGACATTTTAAACTAGAAGCATTTCATTACTATTTTTTGGGTGCCACAAAAATGGCAGCACCATAAGGCATGCACGTTCAGATAATAATTTATATGGGTTGGTATGACAATAATATTGTTAAATATATATTTGAAATATTTTTATTAGTGGTTCTCGAAGTGTGGAATTTGGCCCTCTAGTGGGGAATAAAGACATGACAGGTGAAACGCAATGAACGGCAGGATTTATATATATGCGGATATTAATATTTTAATTAATTATTAATAATTAATTAAATACTCAATAATTCATATGGGTTTAATAATTATTAAAGTAATTATTACATATATAATTAAAATGTAACAACACTAAATAAATACTACAGAATTATTGGCTGCTTGATGTTTTGATGCCTAACAATGGCACAGGGAGAAGTGGTCACCTTTTAAAATACAAATAAATAAATAAAATACCGGTCCAGGCATTGTACATTTTGAGAAGGTAATAAAAAGAAAGTTGGGAAACATTTATTACACTGTAATAGTGTAGCTACTGTTAAATATAATTATAACTAGCTTGCATTCCTGTGCTTTTATTGTTTAGGGTTTTTTTCTTTTTTTAATATATCAGTCCATTTGGGATACTCAGCCCCAACCTGGGCCGGACCAGTTTTGCTTTAGGTATATTCAGTGTGGGCCACAGCAGAGCTTTAATGTTACATGTGCCACAGCTGGGCCCAACGTTACATAGGCCACATCTGGGCCAAGGACCAGAACAAAACCAAGCATGTAGACCAAATTTGGGCTGACAGATTTTACATCACAGTATGTTCTGAGTCACTTTTGACCCAGCCAAAATCCCCCCTCAAAATACATCTCTTTACCAATTTTGCATAACATATGACAATATAATAAACCCTAATAAATGGGTGATAAATAGAACCACTGGAAACCACTGGTAGAGGAGTTCATAAGTGAGATATAATATCTCTATCCATATGTAAATATGGCTTCGCTCGTCCAAATACCAAATCGCATCTTAGATTTCTTCAAATGGAGGAAAGTGTCACGAAGTCTCAGTCTAGAGTCTAAAATGATGATGCTGGGACAAAATGTGGGAAGAAGTACAGAAAGAAAATGTTGTGCAACATCCATTTTTACAGTTACAGAATAACATAAGGCTGGTCGAGGACTCTTATACCATCACAGTAATGATGTATGCAGTGGAGAAAACTGCAGGAGACAACATGAAGTCGCGTTATGACCCAGTGTAGGGTTAGACTGCACAGCATCAAGATTACTGAAATGAGTATTGGGGTAGCACAAAAACTAGACAAGAATGAGACACACAGGATTTAGGGTAAAAATTCATATATTTTTTAGAAAAAAAGAAAGGAAGACCGAGGACAAAATGACCAACACAAATAATTTTTTTTTTTATAATACATATTAGAAAAAATAAATAGAATGATAAATAATGCTAGTACATAATGGTTTGTTACAGTAAACAGAGACCTCAAGAAATAAAACTATACAGAGGCAGGAACACTGACATAAAAAAGACAAAAAAATGGCAGAGTAGAATAAAAGTGCAGAAGAATGTGTAATGAATTTGTATATAATAATGATTTTTGGTGCTTTAGTTTTCACAGTTGGAGTTTTTCCTTTGGCAGAATATTGCAATAAAGATGTAATTTTGCTACAGGGTATAAAAAGGCTAGAAATATATAAAACGATTGCTCGGACATGATAAAAAAGGTTGGCATTTGTTGCTAGAATCAAACAGCTGGAATTTTTCGAAGGGCATCTATTTTAGTGTATAATATTTAAATTGAAAACAGTGGAGTGAAAGTGCAGGTATAAATAAAAGTAATGCACAAACAGGAAGGATGAAAGTGCTGAAGCTGAAACAGTGAGTCTCTCTCCCGCTAGGATTCATCACTGACAAAAACACAGCAAAAAAAATGAATTAAACCTTATGTAAAGTTTACACATTCTACTTAGATAATAGTGTATTTATCATTACATCACATCTAGCAATATTCTTTTCCATCAGTTGTTTTATCTACATACAGCAGTTAAACTCTTACGCAGGTGTTTGGAGTAACTGATCCTCTTGATGATGAACATCATTTATATTCTCCTCTTGTTTCCCAACGTGAGGGTTCACACTAATAAACAAAGATTGCTTCTTTTAATATCTGCAACTTATTTAACATAATAATAAACCATTATTCATGAACTTATAACATCCTGGAAATATTTATAGTAATTAAATTTTTTTTAATGTGGTTCAGTTTTGAAAAACTTGGAATGTATTTATTGATTGAGAGTTTAAAGCACTTGTGTGCATCACTCTGAATAATGGTGTCGGCCAAACGCCATAAATGTAATCGTGTATTTATTCATCACATTTAGCAATATTCTTTTACATAGAATAGTTAAACTCTTACTTGTTATTGACGTTTTTAAGCGGAATGGCCTCTCCGTTCACAACCCCTCCATTCTTATGCTCATCATGGTTCACATTGGCAATGCTAATAAACACAAAGTATTAGAATGCATTTACTGAAGGATAACGGAAAATCAGCCAAACGCCAGAAATGTAAATAGATAAAACACTAAGGTTTGTCCACAAGACACAAAACAATTTAAATGGCGATTCACGATACAATGCACTTCTCCCCAATACAGTTATTTTTTTCTATGAGATTCTTTTTAAAGACGTATCGTGTAAATATCCTGCAGTTTCACTCACCGGGTTTCCTTGTCCGTGTGTTGACAGCAGCGATCCTTCAATCTCTTCAAAACATTCCTCCTATCCATCCATAATCACAGTGCAGAACAGAATTATACATTAATTACCATCGTTAAATCTCTCTGTGTAATCAGATGTTAAACATTACAAGTATTTCAACTTCTCATTTTACTGCCTCTTAAAGAGAGATGGAAATTTACCTCCGTTCAATAAACCCCAGGACAAGAAGAATCAGAATGGGTCCGATAAGAATTAGCCATAGAAGGTTTGGATCTTCAAAAAAAGAATACAAACAAACGATCATATTCATCATGTACATCATATTGATAATATTTCATTTTAAATGCTGAATTAGAAGCACTGAGAAGGTCAGAAATCTACATTTTCAGCTAAAGCGTTAATTCCCTCAGTGTAAACTTCGATCAGCTACAACGATAAACCACCGCTCTGATATTGTGAAATGCCCGTACACATTGTGCCACCAAAACAGCTCTGTTCAATCAAGGCCTGGACTCCACAATACGTTAGAAGCAGAATGGGTGAGGTGGGGCGTCCAAAAGCTTGATTAGATTGAGATTTTTGGAATTTGGAAGCATTTATGTATACAACTGAGCAGTTGATGGCTTTGCTCAAGGCTCGAAGAGTGGCAGTACTGAGATTTGAACTCTCAAACTTCTGGTCAGATGTTTAATATTTTAACCACTAGGTCACCACTTCCTTCCTGTGGCAGACTAAACTTTGTGCCTTACCGCCATCAGTGAGCCTTAAGAGCCCATAACCCTGTCACCAGTTCAACATTTGTCCTTCACTGGACTTTTTTTGGTGAATACTAACCACTGCATCAGGATAACCCTCTAAAACCGGCTGTTTTGGAGATGTTCTGAGACACTCATCTAGACATCACAATTCACTCCTTTTTAAAAGATTTTCAGATCCTTACATGTGCCCATTTTTCCATTTTATTTCCAAATCCGACATTTATTGCCTAATCAATCAATCCACTTAACGTAATCACTGTAAAAATATAAAAAAAACCTCAGTGGTTTAAGTAGTATGTCTGATCCCTGCATATGAGATCAATTATTCAGTATTTAGTCTAAAAAGAACACAACAGATTCTTATACATACCAGAGTCATGAGTCTGTGTGGAGTTTCCGCCTAAAAGAAGTAAAAACACATTCAGCTGTATTTTATACCAAATTCCCTCTTAGACTATAATCATCAAGCGAATGTTGGTCACGTTTTATTTTTCTTGAAACTTTCGATTTCAACAAATTTCACATCTAATGATTGAACACTCTGCACTACTCTCCTTACTTTCAATACATTCTGAGTCATCTAATAAATATCCTCCAATGTACTTACTTTCATATGGAGCTGCAACGGTAGGAGTGGAGGTGCTGAGAACTAAAGTACAAGAACACACACACACACACCATCATGTTATATCAAAAACTAATAACTGATCTATTATTTTAGCTCATTTTGATTTTCAGAAGTGAAACACAGACAAGAAAAAGACATACCATTAAAAATGTGCTTTATCTGCAAAAAAAAAAAAAAGGATACACAAATTACACTTAAATTCGCAATCAAACCAGTAGAAAAGTGCATGTTGAATATACATGTATTTAAAGTATTCCTACTTCGCCTGTTTTTTCGAAGCATCTCGTAATGTGGCGAATTCCATTCACACAGTTATCAAGAGTCAGAACGTCTCCATATTTCAGCACCGTCCCATTCTAAAATCAACACATTTCCATAATGTGAAAAAAAAGCCAAGGAAGAAAAAGCTCATCCCAGCATTTAGTTATTTAATATCTACTTACAGCTGCAGTGTAACCCGTCGCCTATAGAAGAAGAAAAAAATTTAAACTTCTTACCGGTGCTTTCCAGATGTGATCACAGCCATCAGTTTTTGAAGAATTCACAAAGTAGTAGTATTTCTTATCATTTAAAAGTCCATTGCACGTCTTGTTGATCTGCACCACTGACATCTGAAAAACAAGATCGAGTAATAATGCAATATTAAAAAATAATAATAATCCAGCTACGTCAATTAATCTACAGCGGAACAATTGTCAGAGGATGGGATTATTAAGCAAACCTGATGAACACACCACACCTCAAAATACATTTTCCACATTATTTTCAATTTTATATAAAAAAAACTCCATCTTTAACCTTCCAAACACTAGACCTTTAAAAATCTCCTCTCAGATTCTGTAGAGTCCAGCTGAAGAGCTTTGGTTCTATGTTTTACAAATTGATAACTTTGAGAAGACTTTTTTCCAGATTGATCAATTCAATTTGCACAAATAAAAAAAATGGATTAAAAAATTACATTAAATAGTTCACATTTGTTATGTCTCGCTCGCTCTGTTAGCCCTGCTATCTGGGTTAGGCTGTTTGTTAGACCTGATAGCTCGGTTCTCCTCTCTTGTTCGTTTAGGATCGCTGCTTGTTTGGAGATCTGGTAGGAGTGTGAACACACACATTCCGCCTCACTGTCTACATTCCTAAATTTTTGTATACGAAGTAAAAAAATTTACCTCTTTTTTAAATTTAGTTCAATTTTTTTTACACTATTTACGTTCTCTTGCATCCTCTTATTATTATCTTAGTAAATATACATATACCATATAACACTCCTCCAGAACCCAGACACGGGGGGGAAACCGGAATGCTGGTTCTGATAGTCAGAAGTCAGAACACCGAGGAGTTTGATCCATAGAGGCAAAATCACAGAACATGCTAATCAACCATGCTAGCAGATTTAGCAACTATGCTAAAACATTACAGCTAACTTCTCTAAAACATTAAAAACTAACTTTTCTGAAACTCCATCAGCGACGGATCTCTATGATTTCGATATCGAATCGTATCTGAGATCTTCTGAACTCATATTAAGGTTCAGGGGTTTGGAGATCATCTTCCTCCCGTGCAGTTTTATTTTCGCGAGTATTTTCACCGAATTTAAGCTAAACTTTGATTTTCTGGAATATATTTTTTTTATGAAAGTTTCACAATAGTGAACGTTATTGGGGTATAGACGGTGTGTGTGTGTGAATTTAAGTGTAATATATAAGGAGTTGTTATAAAAACCGATTCAAATCCCAGCACCGCGAAAGTAAACATTAGCATTAGCATCTAATTCATATTAATTAAATCATAAAATTTTGTTCATACCACTTGTTTAAATAATAAAATTGTGATCAGATTCAGATATAAAAAAAAACATGACCATTTCTATAAAGCCTTGAATGTCACGACTATAAACGTGTACTCACGTTCTTGTAGAGCGAGAGACTGAGACTGAGACTGAGACTTCACGCCGCTGCTGCTGGAAGTCTTTAACTGGCACCCGTACAGGATATCCGCATTGGTCAGGGTTGCCAAGTGCAATTTTTTAACACGCGACATTTGTTTTATGATAATTTCTTTAAAATAATGCTTAATGATCCTAACATAATCCGAATTAAAGAGAGGGTAATTTCATGTTTATAATGCTGTTGAAGTTATATCACGCAGGGATTTTTTTTTTTTCTGGCCACTACAATCGTTTACTCTAACCCGATCAGGAAGAGTTTAAACCAGTATAAAGGCCTAAAGTCGTTTTTCAAGAGTATCACTAATATCACCCAGATAATCCCCTTTTCCACCTCTGAGATCTCCAGATATAATGTAGTGTTTTTTTCAGATATTGTACACGAAACAGAGTAAAGCAGAAATGTTTCAACATAAAATAATGAAATACCTCGTAAACAGATTTTGATCCACGGCCCCCGCAGTTTGTTTTTCCTCCTCATTATTACATATAATAACATTTTCTTCGACGGATCCATAATCCAATGTGTATCACACCGCCCTTTCACAATTTCCTGTAATTCTCTCATTTTCTCTGGACTGTTAAAAACGACCTGGAGACGTTAAAAAATACAACGTCGCGTCCGGCCCTTCTTTAAGCTGCCAAGTATTCAAACAGTGCTGAACAGCGCCCCCTGGAGGTATTTGATCTCTCTCTCTCTCTCTCTCTCTCTCTCTCTCTCTCTCTCTCTCTCTCTCTCTCTCTCTCTCAGGGGCGTAGCCATCATTTCAAAAGTGGAAATGTCTGACGAAATGTCTAGTGTAACCTGGTTTTTTTTTTTTTTTCTTCCTTTTTTTTTTTTTTTTTTTTTTTTGTTTTCATCCTTTTTTTTTTTTTTTTTGCTTTATGATTATATATGATTATAAAACAGAAAGAACAAAAGTAATACAACAGCTTGCCACTGGGACAGTACCCTTAAAAGGACATTTTTGTACCTTATTTACCCCAAAAATGTATAGTTGTACATTAAGGTACACATTGGTTGTGTACCTTTTTAAATATAAAGTACAAAAATGTCCTTATAATGGTACTAAGAGTTTATTGTTTACATATTTTAAATTGTATTGTGTGTATGTACAGTACATGGCACACAGTAATGGAGACTTGCACATTCAAACAATACTTCATTTTGTTCTCTTCTACAGTCCATGTTTCAGGAATAAAACAAGTCATTCAAAACCAACTATTGAACGAAATTATGTATCGAACTCAACTGACAAACATGTCAAGAGTCAATATCAATTATACAATCAGATGAAATAAACATTTAGTGTCACTTCTTTTAAGCTTCCTGGCTGGTTTGTTTAAAAGTAGTAGCTTTTTACACAGTGTTAAAGTGAACATAGATCTCAATATATAAACCTGCTTAAAACTGCCAAAAGTGTTTCTGTGACGTTCCTTCCCATCTAACAGCTGAGCAATCATTTCCCTATTTATATTGTCAATTTCGTCACAACCCTAACCCTCTCCACTAAAAAATTGAGGGGGACGAATTTACCTTTTATAAAAAAGTGCGGGGGACATGTCCCCCGTGTCCCTCGTGTAATCTACGCCCCTGGTTTGAACACAAAATGATGAATTACCTAGAGGACAGATCATCTGGGGTCTTCCATGGCACACTGCATAGTTTGCTTTTGCTCTTCATTTGAATATATAATAAAGTTTTCCTCATCAGATTCATAATCCAGTGTAGCCCACCGTACTTTCTCAATATTCCCTGTAATTCCCTATTTTCTTTTTGACCTAGAGACGTTTAGAAAACATCTCGCCTTGCGTTTTTCTAGCTAACAGCGCCCCTAGCGGCTGCTTTGACTAATTTGACTCATTCGAGTTTCATTTTTTTGTGAATTTAACTTCAATTACTTTGTACTATATATTCAGTTGTTTTATATATAATAACAAATATACAATTACAAATAATAAAAGCACTTCCCTCATTTATTTCTAAATATATAGTTGTGCTAAAAGGTTACATACACTTGTAAATCTATATCAGTAATCAGACATGCACAGCTATTTTTCTGTGATGGATTTATTGGAACATGAACGTCTTTGTCACAAGCAAAAAAAATGTAGAAATATGACAATCTTCCATGCCAAACATATGTAAACACAGCAAGTTGAGGTACATGTACTGATGTTATTGCAGTGAAATGTGCTTTGTGGAATGAGCTCCTAACTTTCAAGGAGTGATTATAATTGATTGCAGCCAGTGAGTCTAATTAAATATGCACAAAATGTGCCAGGTTTTAGAAGCAGATCGATCACTTCAACAAGTCAGGAAAGTCATTTGGAGTGATTTCTAATGACATGATTGACAATGATTACAGGTGCCAGGATCGACTGAGAGGAAACAACTGTAGGTACGTACTGTACTACAACACTCAGGGGATTAATGCAAGCTTGCTGCTGATAGGAAATTGTTCAGGATGGTTAATAGTAAACCATATAAAGTCAGATCTTTGGTGAATTGGAAGCTACTGGAACAAAGACATCATTTTCCACAGTCTAGCTTCGAAGCTACCATCTAAAAAGGAATTCCTTGCTACAAAAGCAGCACCTTGATGTCTTTCAGGATTCCCACCAAGGCACCATTTTCCTTCATTCTAGCCTCACTGTTGGATAAGTGAGTAGGTAAATTATAACATGGATTTCCTTATGTGACTGTTTCAAATATTGCTTGATGGACTGATTTTAATTAGGGATTATTAAAGTATAAAATAAATATTTAGTTACAGGAAAACATCCAGATTTATTTATTCTGAATTTATTGGACATAAAACAAACTTCAGGGTGGAAGAAGTCCCGCAAACAGGTTTTTGTAAAATAACTTGCCTACATAAAATAAAAAGATGGCTGATGGAACAGCTGAAAAAACCTAAATAATGCTCACACACAAAAACAAAAAAGATGTAGTAACTGTGCAGGCACATCTGTTCTGGTTACTGAGTAAAAAACACTGAACAGAGACGCACTTAAAAGTGCAATAATTTAAAATAAATACTTTGTAAACTTGTTTAAGTTCACAGTTGGTCCTATTCTTTGGCTGAGACGATTTAAAAGATACACTATATTGCCAAAAGTATTCGCTTGTGGGCCTTCACATGCAAATGAACTTGAGTAACATCACCCCAAAGGTGTTCTATAGGGGTTGAGGTCAAAACTTTGTGCAGGACAGTCAGGTTCTTTCACACCAAACTCACTCATCCATGTCTTTATGAATCTTGCTTTGTACACTGGTGCACAGTCATGGTACCATGCTGGAATTCACTGAGCTTCTGAGAGTGACCCGTTCTTTCACACGTGCTTAAATTTATACATCTGTAATCATGGAAGTGATTAAAACACCTGAATTCAATGACTTGAATGGGTAAATGAATACTTTTGGCAATAGTCAGTCATTTATACAGTAATGCATGATAAATACTAGGAATGCACCAGAATGAAAATTCTTGTCCGAAACCGAAAAAGAGGAAAACAAGCCCGAAAACCGAAACACCGAAAGAAATTGTGCCAATTATTATTACCATTGCATTTATAACTTTGGCTGTGTACTAACCTTAAATAATAATGTACAGGCCCTCTGGCCTGCTGAAAGGTTGTACAATTAAATATGTTCTTTCATAAAAACAAAGTGCATTCAGAACAAGTGCAACTGCTTAAAGATACAATACAACAATATCACTGCAAAACTTCCTGCCTTTTCAAAAACCTCCACCACAGACGGAGTGTGCGTGCTCGGAGGGGTTTTGCTTTTCTGTCTTTCTCTCATATTCAGCATAGCGATCGGGAAGTTTGGATTTCAGGTGATAAAGAAACTATAATGCACTTTTGGGCCATTTTCGGCTGAAAACTTTGGTGAATATTCGGTGCATCCCTAATTAATACTTTTGCCACATAGTATAAAAACAAAAAAACAAAAAAATAATAATTACTCTTAAATGAAAAAAAAAAAATTGGCATTTGTTGCTATTATTAGTGTATAATAACTGGATAAAGTGGAGTGAAAATGCAGGTATGCCTAATACAAAACTACAAAAAAAGCCGGAAAGATGACGAGATGAAGTGCTGCGGCTGAAACCGTGATCCTCACTCGGATACTCTGGATTCTTCACTGATGTACAAAAACACAAAAAAGAAATCAAAGAATGAATTAAACACCATGTAAAGTTTATAGTCTGCTTATATAATTGTGTATTTATCATCACACTCAGTAATATTCTTTACCATGCTGTTTATCTACATACAGTAGTTAAACTCTTACTTGCTTTTCAACAGAAAGGCAGCTCGGTTCCCAGCCTCGCCATTAATATTCTCACTATGGGTCACGTTGCAAGGGCCCCCCCTAATACACAAACATAATTAGAAGAAAATATAATTATATAATAAACATAAGAGGAAATATTTGTTTCAGTTTTAAAAAAATATGAAATGTTAAAATGTTTAAGATGTTCGCTTCGCTTGAGTTCAATACGGTATTTTTAAGACTTAAATGAGCTTTCCCCTACTGGGAAACTTTGCGGTATATCAGACTTTGCGGTATATCAGTATAGCAGCAAACTACGGCCCGTTAGGCCAATCAAAAATACAGGGATGCACCGAAAATTTTCGGCTGACATACCTAAATCACCGAAACAACACGGCAGAAACACAATTATAATGACGCAATAAAAAAGCACGGCAGCATACGGTTATCTGGATAAGAGAAACATCTCTGCGGTGTGTATCTGCAAAGAGTTTCTCCAAGTCGGGTTTAATTTTTTTTTACCTGAAATCCAAACATCCCGATTGCCTTCTAAATATGAGAAGAACGCGACGCAGAACAGTAAAGTGAATCCGAGCATGCGCATTTGACGAAAATACCGTATTGAACTCAAGCGAAGTGAACACGCACATAAAAAAAAACACAAACAAAGTCTGTGTTTTCTACCCTGAAACACGTGAAATCAAAGCATCGATCTGTTCTGACTGACACACGTGAAAGAATTGTTTCGAGTGGCCACAACGGAATACGAGGCAGATTTGAAGGGGATTGTTCAAGGCAAGGATGCCAAAAGTCCCACTAAGTAACATGCATAGTAAAAGAATAACGCTATTGTAAATTATTATATTTTTGTTTGTGGACTTGGTTAAACAGAGTTTGTGTGTGTGAGGCAGTGCAGTGTTCATTGTTTAAAATGACTGTCCTGTGGTCTTAGAACTGTAGGAGTCAATTTCTGTCATTATGTTGGTGTGTGACATTTACAATAAATCTGGTTGAGAAGAGGTGTGTGTGTGTGTGTGTGTGTGTGTGTGTGTACGCGTGTATGTGTGTAAGAGGAAGTGATGGGTGACGTTCATGTGTGCCCATGTGTATGATGTGGCTCTTTGCGGTAACACAGTAAAAAAATGTGGCTCTCGGTCTCTGACTGGTTGGCCACCCCTGATCTAATCGGAGGACAAATATTTAAATTTCTCTCATTTCACTGCCTCTTCATGGGTAATGCAGATTTACCTTTGTCCAGAAATAAACAACTTCAAGAGGACAAACAGAATAAGTCCGATCGGAATCAGCCATAGGAGGTGAAAAAGTTTGCGATCTTAAAACAAACAAACAAAAAAACACAACAAACACAACAAACATAAACCCTCAAGTGCTGCACAGGCTTCATTATTACAAGTATAAACAAAAAAAATAATTCTAGTAGCATCACTGTTATACGACACATCACCCTTACTGAAATTACTGCTTAGTGAGATCCTGCAAAGTAACAGTATTAATATGGAAGGAGCGTTTAGCTTGATTCATTTCAATAGTAGAAGCCTGTATAAAAATTTTGAAGATATTAAAGAATGCCTTGGTAAAATTGACAAATTCAGTGTTATTGCAGTTTCGGAGACTTGGTTGGATGGGGATAAGGCTTGTGAAGTGGAATTGGAGGGATATGAGCTCTTTACTAAGAATAGGATAAATAAAAAAGGTGGGGGAGTAGCATTATATGTGGGAAATGATCTAAATTGTAAAATTGTCGATAGTCTGACAACCACCATTGAGGGAGTTTTAGAGTGTATATCTGTTGAAATTGCAGTTCTTAAATCTAAAAATATTATTGTTAGTTGTCTCTATAGAACACCAGGATCATGTTTAGATTTATTTAATACAAATGTTGATAATTTGTTTGGTAATGTCAGTAAGATGCATATTGTGTGTGGCGATTTTAATATAAATCTTTTAAATCCTCAAAATAATAAGAAGACAAGTGATTTCATCACAACTATGTATAGTAATAATTTATTTCCACTTATCACTAAACCCACAAGAATCACAGCCGATACAGCTACTTTAATAGATAATATATTTACGAATAGACTTGAAACACAAATAACTGCTGGATTGCTTATAAATGATATTACTGATCATTATCCTGTTTTTAGTATTTTTCACAAGCTTCTATATAAGGCTACTGTGTTCAAAGTAGATCAGATTAAAATTATACGTAGTAGAACCCCTGAAACCATGTTTGCCTTAAAAACCATCCAGAGGCAGATCCGAGGAGAGGAGACGAGAGGGGCATTAACAGTGGTCACTGGAACCTCAGGAGCATGTTAAAATCAGCCAAAAGAGAGAGAGAAAGAGAGAGAGAGATTTGAGATTTCAAAGGATACTTTATTAAAAACCTTTCTCAGGTACAGTCAACGGAAAAACCCAAAAAAACCAGCACATTGTGTGATGTGTGTATATGATCAATGCAGCACTTTTAGTTTCTGTAGATTACTTTTCCATTAAGCGTACACAGTTTTATAGTTTCATGTTGGGGTTGGGGGTTAGGCATTAATAAGTGTTTCACTTCAGCCTAAACCCCTTCAGTCATTGCTGTATTATAATTATAAAGATTCTGTTTATGTTTATGTATGTTATGTTTGAATGACTGAAGAAAAATAAACTAACTAACTAACTAACTAACTAACTATCCTGTTTTCCGTCACTACTGTAACATGTTTTGTCCTGAACTGATTTCACACCTGACACCATTAAAGGCTGTGATTTATTCAAATATATTAATAAAAAAATCTGTAGCTCGTTTGAATTACAAAATGAGTTTTCAGTGCATAACACAATACTAATCACAGATAATAATCATGTTTTGGCTCCCTTAGTGTACAGAAGTAAAAATACAGATTAGAAGGACCTACTGTTAAAAATCTGCAAAATTAAATAAAAAAGTACTCACCCTCATAAGGATCATCAGAGGTACTGTTAAAAACTATACACACAAAGAACCCAAAATCAATTTACTGCTTCATAAATGTAAATCTCTCTCTTCTCTTTTGCAGTAGTTTAGTGAGATCCTGTTTTCCCCTCACTACTGTTACATATTTTGTCCTGAACTGATTTTACACCTGACACCAACAAAATCTGTTGCTTGATGTTCGAATTACAAAATAATTTTTCCTGCATTAAAAATAATGATCTGTTTTAACTACTTTTACGAAAGAAAAAACAGAAGGACCTACCATTAAAAATAAACACCTCCTGCAAAACAAAAAAAATATATATAAATTAAATTCTCAATCAAAACAGCAAACAGAATTTACATTAATTTAAAGTATTTCTACCTTTTTACATTCATCAATGTAGCGAATCCCACGTTCACAGTATTCACGGACCAAGTAGTTTCCCAGGCCCAGCACTGTCCCGTCCTGTAATGGATCCATTTCCATTCAAAAAAGTAATTCACAGTTTATCCTAGCAGTAAATGACAGTATCATCTGACAGCTGCAGTGTGAAAAGCAGTTCTCACCTCTGCTTTCCATCGGAGATCACACTCCTCTATCTGTGAGGAATCCTGCAGTTGCATAGAGTAGTTGTAGAAACCATTACTGTGAAGTTTTTCACAGTTCATGTCCAGCTGAATCTTATCCATCTGGAAAACAAGACCAGGACAAGACCACAAAGCTTCATAAATCACAAACCTTAGGGTTTCTTAACATCACGCCTTCAGTATATTTGAGTGTGTAATGACCTGGTACACTGTAATAATGGATGGCGATATATAATGCTTCAAGCCAAAACTTCTAATTTGACTGCATCAGACCTTTCACCAGCAATAAATTAAAAACCACTCACAAGTCAAAGGGAATGACACCATTATCTGGTAGCAAGAAAACAAAACGTCCTCTTTGGACTTCCTCTTTTCCTCCTTCCGGGTGTTTCCATCCTCAGCATTCTCCTATTGATATACCCTATGTCCCTCCTCTACACATGTCTAAACCATCTCAATTTCACCTCCCTCACCTTGTCTTCAAAACATCCTACATGTGCTGTCCCTCTAATAAACTCATTTCTAATCCTGTCCATCGTCGTCACTCCCAACGAACATCTAAACATCTTCAGCTCTGCTACCTCCAGCTCCACCTCCTGTCTTTTACTCACTGCCACTGTTTCTAATCCATACAACATCTCAGGTCTCACCACAGTCCTCTAAACTTTCCCTTTCACTCTCACACATACTCGAACTTTAGGCTTCTTATTGTAATGCATAAAAGCCACGATCCAATAAAATATTTTAAATTACATAGGAGGGTGTGTACAATTTTTGTTAAGATATTAAAATTATTACAGAGATTTTATTTTTGCACTGTTTTTGCCATCATCAGCATTTACTAGAACCAGATCAGGAAGTGATGCACTGATTTCTTTAACAGGTTCATAATCCAAAGTGAAATTTTTCAATATTTCCTGAAATTCCCCCATTTTGGCTGCACTGCTTTTATGTACAGTACAGACCAAAAGTTTGGACACTAAGTTTGACTACCTCTTGAAGCTCATCAAGAGAATGCCAATAGTGTGCAAAGCAGTAATCAAAGCAAAAGGTGGCGACTTTGAAGAACCTACAATATGACATTTTTCAGTTGTTTCACACTTTTTTGTTATGTATATAATTCCATATATAATTCCACATGTGTTCATTCATAGTTTTGATGCCTTCAGTGTGAATCTACAATTTTCATAGTCAAAACTCTTTAAATTCGAAGGTGTGTCCAAACTTTTGGTCTGTACTGTATGTAAATCTAACATTTTTTTATCCAATCAGATTTTAGCCTTTATGTGCTGCCATGTCAATCTAAACTGCCCAGGGCCTTTTTTTATTTATTTATTTTTTTTTTTTACTACAGTCTCCTTAAGATTCGCTTTGTTTCTTTAACCAATCAGATTCTCCTCTCATGGGTGTATGCCATTAAGTTTCTTTCGGCTTCTCCCGTTAGGGGGCGCCACAGCGGATCCTCCGCACGTTTTGATTTGGCACATGTTTTACGCTGGATGCCCTTCCTAACGCAACCCTCCCCAATTTATAGCGTCAAAATATTTTCGTCCTCTGATTGGTTGGTCAGAGTGTCGTATCAACTGTTACAACCGAGGGTTTTCTCTCCATTCGCAGGCCAGTGAATACGAGCAGTACCATTGGATTACAGTCTCTGAGGAGAACTGCACAGTAAAAGTTTGCATCTCTGGTTAGTAGGTTTTGTTTTATTTACATTTTTTAAAAGTTTTTGTGATGTTATTAGACAAATATTGATTTTGAACTGCTCCAGATGATGAAGGTGGTGCAGTTGTGGTTGTACTGTAGATGTTTGTAGCCTGCTTTAATGAGTTTGTTGTTATATTGTGTTATTATTGATGGTTTCTATAATCGTGACTTGATAGTGGTGATATTAAGAGGTGGATTAGGTCGGGTACATCCTCACTGAAGAACCAGGGACCTAAAGCATGACCCACCACTGGAAAAAGGTGCTCTGGCTTACCTTCGCTAAAACTCTCAGATATTTATGCTTTTGATCGTTAAAAAAATAAAAAAGTTACTTAAAGTTGAACACGGATAAGATGAATAATAACACCAGCAGGTCATATCAGTGCTACAGAAATAATAAAAACACCAATCTTTGGTCTTGCGCTCCTGCGGTACTCGTGCTCATGTAGCCACTACACCCAGGTGCTCCTCTTAAAGGAGCCACGACATATTTCACCCGTTACAAGCAGAGATATTATTACAGAAATATAGTTATAGTTTTTTTCCCCAAAAAGTGCGCAAAAAGCAAATCAAATATCAAATATCTGGCGTTTATGATAAAATAGACTCACATACTCGTCCTGTCTCCGGATCTTAAATGAACACCGACTACTAAAAGACGGCCTGTACAGGATGGGTTGCCAAGTACGTCTTTTTAAAACGCGACTATTTTATTTTTTATTTATATTTTATAATGTTTAAAACATAATCTTAACTACAGAATGGAAGTTTAATTGAAATCACGGAGGTACTGGTTTTAGTTGCCATTACCATCGTTTACTAAACCAGGAAGTAGTTAAAACCAGTATTAAAGGCCTAAAGTCGTTTTTCAAGAGTATCCCTAATATCACCCAAATAATCCCCTTTTCCACTTCTGAGATCTCCAGATATTATGTAGTGTTTTCTCAGATATTTTACACGAAACAGAGTAAAGCAGAAATGTTTCAACATAAAATAATGAAATACCTCGTAAACAGATTTTGATCCACGGCCTCCGCAGTTTGTTTTTCCTCCTCATTATTACATATAATAACATTTTCTTCGACGGATCCATAATCCAATGTGTAAAACACCGCCCTTTCACAATTTCCTGTAATTCTCTCATTTCTCTCTCTCTCTCTCTCTCTTTCCCCCCCCCATCATGTGTACATCAATACACATTGATGTATGTGTCAAATTTAAAAACTAAATAATTAAAAGTTAATCTAAGCACGCCAAATGCCTTAAATATGCCTGAAATTAAAGTTTGACACGTTGCCATGGGAACAGCGTTCAAGATATCAAAAATCCCTTTGTAATTTATCATCTACAATGTCTCGGCATCATGTTCACCACGTTTGGTGTCAATCGCATAAATATCCTAGGAGGAGTATTTAAAAGTTCACCGCATGCACTTATAAAACAACCCAAAATGGCCGACTTCCTGTTGGGCGGGGCTAATAGGTTTGATTGTAAAAGTTGTTCGGGTCTATGAGATCTATATGCATACCAACTCTCGTACATGTGCTGCATGTTTGCCCGATCTGTGCACCAATATTTATTTTTGCATTTCAGGGGGCGCTACAGAGCCCTACTGCCACGTCTATGTTCCAGTCTTTGAGCGGTCCTAATGGCAGACGACTTTGACGTCTGTGCCGAATTTCCGGTGTTTTCGAGCATGTTGAGGCACACAAAGTGCATGGCAAGGGCTTAAATACGGCTGAAAATTAAAGTAAAGTTTGACGCGTTGCCATGGGAACAGCGTTCGAGATATCAAAAGTCCCTTCGCGATTTATCATCTAGAATGTCTCGGCATCATGTTGACCACTTTTGGTGTCAATCGCATGAATATCCTAGGAGGAGTATTTAAAAGTTCCCCACATGCAACTGTCAAAATATCCACCTTTTGTGACTGACACACTTCCTGGCGCCTGTTGGTGGCGCTATGTCCGAGATTCACAATAGGCACATCGATGCGATTGGAATCCTTGGTGAACATGTCGATGAGATCTATATACGTACCAACTCTCGTGCATGTGCGTATATAATTGCCCGATCCGTGCACCAATGTTTGTTTTTGAATTACATGGGGCGTTACAGAGCCCCCATGCTACACCTGTGTTCCAGCCTTTGCCTGGGCCTAGTGACAAACGAGTGTGTGTGCCAAATTTCAAGAGTTTTCTAGCATGGTAAGGGAACCCAATTGGCCAATGTATGTAAAAAAAAATTAATTAAATAAATAAATAATAAATTCTAAAGAAAACAATAGGGCTTCGCACCTTTGGTTCTGGCCTGCTCCTCGGTGGTCGGGCCCTAATAAATATAACTCTTGAATTCTACAAACTTGGAAAGTGCTAATTTAAGCATTTTGTGTGTTGAGTGTTGTTTGAGTAGCTGTCAAAAATGTCAGAAGTAGAGAGAACCTTACTCTTAATGGCTTCAGCACATCTGTAGATGCAGGACATCACTAGTTTCTTGGACTGGAATGGTGTGATCTTGGTCCACTCTTTTTTAAGTTTCTTCTATAGTTTGATGACTGTGGGTTTCTTAGCCATAGCTTTGTCACCAACGATTTTCCAATAATTTCCTATTATGTTTAGATCAGAGTGAGCTGCCATGTCATTATTTCAATGTTCTCAGCCTTTGGTCGTTTCAAAGTCACTTTGGGTTTAGTTGGGTTCTGTCCCAAATTGAGGCAGAACATAATGTTTTTGTAATTTATTTATCAGAACATCCCATTAGGTCAAAATAAATTCAACTTGCTCTCCTCTGGACCTCTTCACTTCTTTCCACCAAACATACTTCACAGCAAAGCATAGTATATCGATTCTGTCTGCTGATGAGAGGATTGCCCACAGCAGAGTGGCCTTTCAGTCCAAAAGGTGGGAGATTGCCTTCGAAGACAGATCCTTTTCCTGTTCAGCGCTGAACTGATGATCAAATTCACACTGCAGTGTTGATTTAAATGATTTATTTTACTCCAGTTAGGATAACTTTACTACGCAGTGATCTTCACAAGGTGTCAGTAAATAACTACATTGTTGTACCTTTTTAGTTTTGAACGATGAACTTATCAAATACATCCTTTTACCACCAATAAAAAATACATTAAATAATGAATCAATAAAAGACAGACATAAAGCACACAATCAGTTATCCAAATTTTTAGAAACCATTTACAACAATGTATACATGTACACAAGCAGTTTCATAATAATCACTGACTAAAGGATGTGGTTATGAGTCTGTTTTTTTTTTTTTTTGTGATTGTGCAAGATCGTGTCTCTGTATGATGGTTTTTGACAGTTGGACTATTTTTAGTTACCCGGATCCTGATTGGTAACATAATGTGGTGTGACTCGGGCCATTTCCTTTTACCATTTACACTCTCCTTTGAGGAAATAAATAAAGGGACACACTTTACTACAGAGTTTCTCAGAAGGACACACGAAATGTGAGTATGCTAAAGATATTCCCAGGAAAGATAGAATTCCTAAAATACATCGAGCTGAAATGCTGTAACTTTAGTAAAATAAGCATTTATGGAAGCGTGCAGGGAAATGAAGTGTAAAATAGCATGTCAGATTTGTACAGTGATTATTGTTGTTATTATTGTTAATATTATTGTTAATATTATTATGATTTGCATCCTACTACTTGTATTTGGGTGATGTTTCGAAAGCTTTTAAACACGTGTGTAATATTAAAAATCTATTATTATAATACAGTTATGTATAGTGTGAAATAATCTGTTATGCGAAAAGATAACTGAGTCAGCACATGAACTTTTGTAACCTTGGGCGGAGGGAGGAGGGGTCAGAGTGTGAAACGTCTTTGTGGCCAGACAGACGGGGGAATCCCCTGTAAGAAGAGAACGCACAAAACAAATCTGTTTGCCTTCACAGCACTTTTGTACGTCCCTTATGATAAGGGCAGCTTGTAAACAAATGATGTAATGTAAAAACACTTTCAAAAAAAAGTGATAATAGTTTATTCTGATTGATTAACAAAATGGAAAGAAAATAAACAGAAGAGAAATCCAAATCAAATCAACATTTGGTGTGGCCACCCATTCCCTGCAAAACACCATTAATATTTCTTGGTACGTTGCACACAGTTTTTGAAGGAGCTCAGCAGGCTGTTCCAAACATCTTGGGGAACTAATCACAGATCCTCCGTGCATGTAGGCTCCTTCAAATCCACGTGTAAGAACGACTCAGGACTCTGTGGATCCAAATGTATTTTGCAGCAGGACAGAGCATTTCAGTCACCATAGCTATTTTGCAAAGTCAGTGAAAATGTGAAAGTTTTCAAATAATTAATGGAGATTTGCACCAGGAGGCAGATCAACCCCAATAACTGGACTGAACGTAAACGTATTCTGTTTTCTGAGTTTCCTTTTTCAAAAGTTTTGGAATATATTTTCTTTGATTAAATGATTTTCTACTCCGCTTAGGATAACTTCAACTAGGACTACGTCGTGACCTTGACTTCAACTTTAAACAGGATTACGCAGTAGGCACCTACCACAAGTGGTCAGTAAACAAACGATGAACGTATCAAATACCTCCTTTTGCCACAATAAAACAATTATAAATAAATACATCAAAGACAGCAGAAGCAGTGATGACATCAATTTGGTATTTATATTATTTAAAGTGCTTCTACTTACCAATCATTTCCACAGTAAAGTCCAGCTCTGTTGCAAATCCACTGTAATTCCTTCAGAAGCTGTCAATAATAGGGTGAAGATACAATACTTTATTAATATGCAAAAACTACATGTTCATTTTATCATCATAGACATGCAGACATTCAGTAGAAAGTAAATGTACCAAAGTGTGAATTCATGATTTCTTTTTAAACAAATGCCATTTCCTTATTATTCCGATTATTTTGTCAAAATCACAGTTCATCTGTAACTCCAGTGAAGGTAAACCCGCAATCCTATTACAACTGGACTGAGTGAGGAATAGGTGCCTCCTGGGACTATTTGTGTGAACGTCACCAATATACTGTTTGTAGACCCTAATTTGCTTGTCATCACATATTGCTATAAAAAACTGCAATAGAAAGTACCATGAGAGCCAGAGTAGTAATCACATGATAACGTTGCCTAATTAAATCAGATTATTGAGAATTTAATCGAAGAATCTCGTTCTGCTCATTCAGACATCATCATTCAGTTCAATTCTTCGAAAGCTCACTTGGTATAGCGGTTGACTGTGGGTGTGTATGATGTGGTCATCTTTAGGTCGCTGGTTCAAATCCGGCTCGAAGGACTGATTTTCTTCTGTGACCTAAAAATAATTTGTGCGTACAGTCATCTCCAGAAACCATCTGCAGCAATGTGAGTAAGAGGATGTGGTTGAGTTTTCTTTTAGTTCTTAGAAATGTGGTCCTATTCAGTGGGCTTTGACAGCTGTGTGATCTACAGTTACCTCTTAACCTGATTGGGCAAATGATGTGGTGTGATTCAAAGATTTTCTCACCTCCCCTCAAAGGAGGTGACAAACTGAATAAAGGAGAAGTAACTTATCAGTTTTTGCATACACATGCTCACTCTTACACGAGTTTCTCTGGAGGACTCCTGCGATGTGAGTACGCTAAAGATCTTCACGAGAAAGATAAAATGCACAATAGTGTAACGTCAGTAAACATGAACATTTAAGAAAGTGTGTAAGGAAATAAAGTGTAAAATAACATGCATGATCTGTACTTGAGGAGAAGTCAGATTTGTGTAGTGATTATATTGTTAATGATGATTATGATTGTTGTTATTTTATTATTTCATGCTACCACGTGTATTTTGATGAAGTATCGAAAGCTTTTATGCAGACTCGTGTGGAGGATTCTTGTTTTTGATTTACATTTTAATACATTTTCACATGACTACATCTTTAAAAGAGCATGTAATGATAAATCATGTACCCTGGGCAACACCTAAACAGGAAAGTGAGGACAAATTAAGCAGCGCACGACAGCAAGAAACAATTGTTTTGTTCAAAAACGATCGATGAAACAATTGTACAATTTTACAAGGTTTTAGTGTAAAATCGTGTCATGCGAGTATCAGCACATGAACCTTTTTGACCTCTAAAGAAATTGGAAAAACAACGGGACAAACAACATAAGAGAAGACACCTATATTATATACAAAAGCAAGTTAAGACAGAAAAAAAACAGTTTGCAGTAAACTGACAGTAAACACATTCATCACTTGATTTAGACTTGGGGCATAATGTGTTTTCTGCTGGCCTAAACATTATCAGAATCACTGACTTACTTTTAATATATTTTTGTCCATGAATATGTATAAAATTATTCCCAGTAGTCCATCCTCTTCATTGCATAGCTTTTCTCTCAGGTGTGCTGCTGTTTTATACGGCTAGACTCTGCTATAGGTTATAAGTGTGATCAACCTCCTTCAAAAAGTAAAGTCTTCTAAAGCATGCTCCAGGACCGGGAAGAGTCTTTTGAGTAAAGATTAACACACTTAATTTACAGAATTTAGGATGAAATATATTCTGATCCACTCTGTATTCTGCAATCAATCCAGCTGGTTTGCTCTTTGATTCAGTGAATGATAGCGAACAGAAAGTTAAGGAGAAGTCTCACATATATGAAAAGAAGAATTCATCAGGAAGTATACTAGACTGAGTTTAATTTATATGAGGTAAAGAGAGCGCTTGTGGGGGTCAAGCATACGTCTCCAGGCAAGGACAACATATGCTATGAGATGATAATGCATTATCGGACTTATCTTTGAGTATGATTCTAAGACTTTTTAACAAAATATGGGAATCAGGGAATTTGCCTGCAGATTGGAAGCATGGGGTGGTAGTGCCTATAGCCAATCCAGGAAAAAACCACTGTCAGCCAATTAACTATAGACCTATTGTGCTGAAATCAAATCTGTGTAAAGTTATGGAACGAATGGTTATGAATAGATTGACTTACGTAATTGAAAATAGAAACATTTTTTCAGCATGTCAAAGTGGATTTAGAAAAGGGAGAAATACGATGGATGCAATATTGTGTTTGGAAACTGAAATTCGTAAAGCTCAAATTAATAAAGAATGTTTTTTTATGTAGAAAAAGCCTATAATATGCTGTGGAAAGAAGGGCTCTTGATGAAACTGGAAAGCTTGAAAATTGACGGAAGGACGTATAACTGGATTATGAGTTTTTTATTTGGCAGAACAATTCAAGTAAGAAGAGCGACTGCTTTATCTCAGATCCTTCCAATTGAGAATGGAACTCCCCAGGGACGTGTGAGCAGCCCGATTCTTTTTAATTTAAAGATTAACGATATCTATTATACTGTAGATTCTGGAATAGGAAGGTCATTGTATGCTGATGATGGAGCACTATGGAAATGGAGAGTTGGGCAAATTTTCTGTGGCCAAAGCGCAAGTGGTGTGTTTTTCGACAGGGAAGGATAATCGAAGCTTGAATATTGAAATGTATGGGTAAGTTGGAACAAGTAAATGTAGTAAGGTTTTTGGGTATGTGGATGGATTCTAAATTCAATTTTAGAGTACATATTCAGAAATTGATAGAAAAATGCAAAAATAAGGGAATACATGTGTTAAGGTGCTTGTCAGGAGTAGTATGGGGGCAACTTGTCAGTTCTTAAAAATAATTTATTGTAAATCAGGATCAAGTGTCAGTTTTTGCTACCGAACTTTTAGCTATCAAACTAGCCCTACAGTGGATTGAAGAAGTCCACTTCTTCAATCAAGAACTGTGATTTGTAGTGATTCAATGGATGCTCTCACTAGTCTAAAAAGTGGAAAAGATTGGGAAATAGAAAGAAGGATGTAATTATCTCAAGATTAATAATTGGGCAGTATTAAACCAAAGTCTGTTTAGAAAAGGTAAGCATGAATCGGGAGGTGTGGGGAATGAAAAACAGTAAGGCATATTCTTGAGTGTCCTGCATATGAAAGGGACAGATTTCAATTAATTCAGGAATTAGGGTGGACAGGAGTGGGCAATATTTCTCCAAAGGTACTGTTGGGAAGCGAGTATGGGCAATCGAGAATTCAAGAATTCTTATTTAAATACCTAAAAGACACTGAAACAATAAACAGAATTTAGGTTTTATTAATTTCCTTTTTTTTTTCCCTCTTCTTCCAAATCTATGTTCGCTCCACACTCCAAATCAGTAGGTGGCGCCAATGCACTTTTGCTTTGGTCTGCCATAAAACACATAAGAAGAAGAAGAAGAAATAAGGAAGTGGATTAAATCGGTGTTTGTAGGATTTGGTTCTTTGATCATATTTTTATTTACCGACATTTCATTTTAAACGTTAGTATTATTGTATTGTTTATTTTTTTTTATGCAGTGTTACAATGCGTAACTGAATAGGGCATATTAGTGTAGGCACGTGTTACTGACCTGTTCCAGGGTGAAAACGTGGTCTGGAAACCCGGAAGTATTGGCGTATATGTTTGAAACACGTGACTGTAAATTACTGTAATTTTATTGATATGGTAACAGGCTTAACAGTGCAAAATATAATCTTTTAAGTTCATATACATATACGTGTATTTATATGTATGTATGTATATGTATATATATATATATATATATATATA